>OU015501.1:9028639-9231139 GCA_907164885.2 Dolomedes plantarius
CCCAACGTTATTCATTATTTTGTATGTTAGTGAGCAAGTTCGTGAGTGCTAGGTAGGATCCTCTACAGCGTTCTGCCATTCTCATTAGGTGACTCCCTAGGGCCCTACCCGCTTCAGGTGGCTCATTTAAAACACTTTACCGATCACGAAGCTCGCGTAGGTGGAAGTGGAACGTACTTGGCACGCGATGCGATTCTCATCCACCCCCTGTGTGCTGGCTTCTCCGCTTGACACGGATCCGAGGGTATTTTTTCCTTTCGCCTTCTCGAGTGGTAGGCGTATCACGATGATTGAATGAGGCAGGATTGTGTCTTGGGAGAATCCAGTGAAGAGGGAATGTTGGAATCAATTATGAAAGAAACTCCAATTCATACGCTTTCAATGAGGTTCAGTAAACAAATTAATCACTTCAAATATGCCTCGAACGGTATGCACTTCGAAAGATCATGTCACTGGGCGTCCTCTTCAAAATATGACCCTCGTCATTTTTAAATTCACTGATAATTACACTTATTTACTTAAAAGATAGCAGATTTTTTTTCTTAGCTTAAACCAAATATTATAGGAAACAGTTTTTAACCGTTTATTCTTTAATAGTTGCTTTTTAATCATTATGCTCTTTTGAAATCAAGGGTAACCAAAATGTTTTACTCCAGCCAATATACCTGCAATTTTTTTATATGAATGTAATTGCATGAAGTTCTTTAACCGATAGAGTAATTTTACTATGATATATGAAATGCGCTTAATTAAAGACGAACTACTAAGAGTCTTAAAGCCTTTATCTTATTCTGTTCATAGAAATGAATACCATAATGCCGGAAAGAATGTAGCGAAACTTTAAAATGTAGCATTTAATATAATTTACCAATAAAAATATACTTATAAAAAACTACTCCTAAAAATACTTGAATTAGATGAAAAATAATTACGTTTTAACACGCATTCTCTGTTACGTTAAATTACACCTCAAAGTTTTTTTTTCTGTAAAGGTTACTTTAATTATTTACCCTCTTTCCCATTTTTTGTAGAAAAACTCTTAGCAGAACTTCTTAACAAAATTTTTGATTTTTCTAACATGTTTCTACGTAATATTCTAATTTTAATTTAATGGACAGATTCTGTTCAATTAGCAGTTCAATAAGGATTATATTTGTAGAACTATATCTGTATAAAAATTCTATCAATATCAACATCTTAAGTTATGAGCCTTAATGATAGAAACTGTTTCAATGCTACCGCTGTTTGCGGCAGAAAATTATGTTAACATGCTGAGCAAAACCTAAAGAATAAGCTGCAAGAGGCTAATTAAACTCGCAAATTAACAGATAACTGTGAAATTTAAGTTCTGAAAATTGCTTCCAAAGAGAAATAGATTATGGAATGCTATTTTTATAATATATAATTAATTGAAATTTCAGATTCATTGGTATTTTTTATAGTTTTGTAGTGAAGTTATAATGTACCTTGACGATGTGTAAGCACTGAATCCACAATATTGAGATTTTAATTTGGAGCATTTAAATAAACTAAGATACTACTTTCATAAATAATTACTAAAAACTAAATTTTATAATTTTAGAAAAGGGGGAAAGAAATTAAACACTTTTTAGGATAGCGCGAGATTGATGCAAATACACTGATGACCTATAAACAATACTCAAATAAATTTCTACTGAAAACAATATTGAATAGTATTGATATCTCTAATTTTCCTTTCATTTACGTCAACATTTAAGGGTTCTAAGTATTTGAATCGTAGAGAAATGTAGTTCCTTAATAATCTAAATATTTCGAATTGCATTGAATTGAATTTATTGAATTGAATATATATTATATATATATATATATAATATATATATATATTACATATATATATATATATATATACATATTTTAAGTTTGATGCACTGTTATGCAATGCGATTTTTTTTCTCTTGATTTTGTTTCAAAAAATCTATATGTTACGACAGGAATAGTTTCAACTCTACAGATTGTTTGAATTACGATTCATTTAAATATTTTTTACTTAAAAACATGCTTCATTTTCGAATTAAAATAATAATCTCACTGTTTAATTTTCTCCATATTTTCTATAGCAAATTACATTTTTCATTGTTAAAAGTGAATAGACAGATTGAACTTGAGTCTGGATACTGAGGTAAAGAAAATATTTTTTCACAGCGTTTAAATCCAGGAACATATTTTTAGATCTTTTTGGAATTCTTGAAAAAGATTTCTTACAATCACTTTAAAAAAAAAAAATGACTCCATTTTTGGCTTCTGCTTGTTTAGGCATGTGCTACCATATTATCAATACATATGACCACGTGACTTCTTTTGTACTCTATTGTTTTGTCTTGTACTATTTTTCGGTTAATTACCTTAATTTCTGAAGACCCATATTGAAATGGAATCATACAAAATTAACGATATCATAAGCAGAAAGGGTGTAACCTTTATTTTAATATATTTGAGCAACTGAGCTTTCCAGAGGTAAAATATTTAACAATGAAATTACATTTACATAAATTCGGCATCTTGATTTATTCTACATTTATATAAAATACATTTCTAATTATAGGACATTTTAAATAAATCAAATTAATTTCTATTCCAATGATTTTGATTTATTAAATAACACGTTTATTTATTTTCCTGAACATTAATTATTTCCTAAATCCCGTAATATATTCAATAATAATGTTTAAAGATTCTATTTTAACCAAGTAGGAAAAAAAATCGAGATTTAAAGAGTGGGAATTCATTTTATTAAGAATCATAGTGTACTACTTCTGTTCGATCGAAATAAAATTACATATAATTTTACCCGTTTTATACGAATAAAAATAAAAATAGATATTTTATATATCTTAAGTTGTTTATATATTCATCAAAAAACCTTATACATTTCTTTAGAAATTTTATATATGGTGTTTTTTCAGGTTCCATTTTATAACATGTGCATAAGTTACATTAAGAATACTATTATAAAGGGTTTGATTACTTTAACTTACTGTTTTCAAACGTGTTAAACGTAGTTTAAACAATAAATCGGACATTCTTCTTACATAAATTGATGATTTTTCTTTTAAAAGGAATAGATTTCACAAAAACTATGCATTTCTAAACGGTAAATATTAAGTTTTTTTCAAATTTCAGAATTCAGCAATGTATTCGAGTCCAAAAGTGTGCTAAAAATATAAAATTTCGTATGCTCATAAAACATTATTGAAGCCCTGAATACCTTCGGAATATCAAAACTCTATGGATAGCTTTTGAAATTAACAAGATTAAGAAGCTATGTTCATGACAGGATATCATATTCTGTCATTTTTACATCCGTCCACAGCTGTTTAATAATTTTTTATATTAACTTGTCCTCTGGTGTCTCAAAATATCACAATTTTTTGAAAAAAATCTGAGATTTACAAATAATTTATTTGACAAAGATATGATTATTAGGTTTTTAGTTCGTCAAAAATTTATAATAATAGTATCTTTGGTCGTTACGCATTACATTGTCTATAAAATAAATTTCTCGTATTTTATAGACAATGTTAATGCGTACGACAACATGAAAAAAGCACATGTTTTTAGAAGTTGGTTGAGAATAATCATTGCCGCTCCGTTTTTTTCAAGTCGAAACTCATTTTTTGGCTCATACTGTAACTAGTGCATATGACACAAATACTTTCTCCATCTCTTATTTTTCTTTTTCTTGCAGCATCTTTTTTTATATCTAAGGATAGTGCACACAGAAAGCACGTCCTTATAAAGCTATTTATATCCCCCAGCTTTCAATACAACATTTTCCTCTGTATTGCTACTGATTCATAGAAGTCAAGCAGCTCGCGAACTTTAAAAGCCTCAGGCCTACACTCTTATGCTTCCGTATCAATAATATAGGCGTAGATATACATCTCTACGATTACAATGGCTATCAAATCAAGAAAGAAATCCAGCGGATTGCTTTTATACTCTACCCATTCGCTTCTCCTGTTCTTTCACTCGGTCTTTTTCTGTTCTATCATTCTTTCAGTATCCCTTCCAGCAGGCGACTGTTTTACAAAAGCAAATCTTATTTTGCTGGGAAGAACTACAGAACAAAGGAGAGTAAAAAAGATAAAAAAAAACTCTGATATTTCTACTTTTATTTTTATTTCCAGCTGTGCGGGAAGCTTTGCGTTAGCGTGTGATATTATTTATTCTTATTGTGAGATTTTTCGAGTACTTTTTATTAAATTATGTGCCTTTAAAAGTAGTTGAGGCCAGACATTACTTGTCTGAGATGTTTCAAAATAGTTCAAAGAAAGTGAAAATCTACAAATAAATATTTTTTCAAATTGAAGCTAAAAAGGAAATTTTAATGTCACTAATATTAATTATTTTCATCAGCCACCCATTGATTTCTCTCTTTTTGAATATTCTATTAAAATATGCTCATTCACATTTCACATTTAATGGAAAAGATTTATAAGAATATGAAAAAAATGAATTCATTTTACAGGAGTTTCAATTTTACTGATATTTATACTGCAGGGGATTTTACTGAAATAAATCCGTTAAATTTTTCAAAAATACTTGTATTTAAAAAATAACATAATTACTATATTGTGAAATTTCGACAATTTTCAGGAGTACATTTTAACAAAAGTCAGTATTATATCACCATATGAAATGTATTTACATTACACTTTATGAAATTTATAATTGGTCGTATACTATATTTTATTATACTCGCCACCACGGCAAGAAAAGTGATGCAAGTCAAAAAATGGGCATTTTTTGAGGTTATGTCTTGAAAAATATGTATGAAGTGCCCCATCGTGCACGAAAAGCGACACATCTCTATGTCGCAATTTTGTCCACCTGAGGGCAGTTGTATTAGTTTATTGTAATGCTCGTTCAAGCTGTATAGTATTCTTTAAGTGGATTTTTCTCAAATACTGCCTTTTTATGTTGTGTCACTTTTCTGCCAGGGTGTGATGTATCAAAGTGCATCTCTATATTTTTAGCCTGCCAGTCATTAGCTATAAACTTTTTAAAACTAATTAATTAGAAATATTTACTAATACAAGTAATTTTATAGGTTATTAAAATTTCTATCTGAGTTAGGAATTCTGAGTATATTTAACATCCTCCCCTGATTTCCTGGTCAGTTTTAAATTATCTCAACTTCTTTTTGATCTCCAGATGGCTTTTGGCTCCACTTCCTTGTTTACTCCACAGAGGGAGATTCGTGTTTAATTTTCATACTTCCACAAATTCTTGGTAGTCGGTACTTAAAGGTAGTCTTCACAAAATATCTGTTTAGTGATAAGTTATTGTTTAGATAACTTACTCCGCTTATAAACATAGTTAAATGGGGCTTGTGGCGGCGCCAGTGGTACAGCGCGCTGGTTTGCGGTGCTTGAGGGTGCTCCAGATCGAATCCTGGCGTCCGCGCCACGAAATATGCCTCCGTTCGTGTCGTCCCTTCATAGGGGGTAATGCTGTCCGCCTATATGGTGCCCCCACAATAAAATGGGCAGTAAAATTGCGGCGTGGTATAGGCGAATGGCTCACGACAAGTGCCTCCCGCATTGGGGAAAAAAAACAAAAAAAACATAGTTTAAATATATGTGGTATACAGCACCATGAAAATTATTAGATCCTATTTATCATTCTATCATGTGCCGCATCACAATCCAAAGTCATATAGAGTCGCTTTCAATGAAATCTTACTTTAAGGGATTCTTATGGGGTCTTATTTCATATTAAAACGTCTATTGGATTTATATATAGGCAGAGAGAGATACTCATTCACAGTTTGTGTGCTTAAAAATATCTCTTTTGAGGAAAATAATAATTAAGTGGAGTAGCTTTGTATTTCATTGAAAAATTTGTTTATTTTGCAGTAGTTTTTTCAGAAGCAGTGCTAGCACCACAAATACAAAATTAAAATAGCTAACTGAACCATGAATTTAATGTGCAAACAGCATTTCAAAATGCATATCTTACACCTTTGCATTATTATTTTAATTGAAAAAAAATTAGTCAAGACTACTTGGAGCATGCTATTCGGAATACATTCTAGATATGGTGATTCTAAAATTAATACACAATGAATACTTGAAAGTTTTTTTAAAGTTAATTGAAACACCTAAAAATACGTTTCTAAAAAGTATTTTCATTCTTCAGATTATTCGAGTTAAAAGCATTTTTTCTTCTTTTTTCTTTACTGAAAGTATATTACAAACCTCTTATACATTTTTAATGTTTCTTAATTTGGTAAATAACAAATTCGCAGATGAAGACATGGATAATGCCGTAAAACCTGAATACTGATGTGTTTATGTATAAAAAAATTCCAACAATTAATACGCATGAGGCTGAAAAAAAAGCAAAATTGTTTAATATTATATCGCGTATGAGAGTTTATCTAATTTTTATAACGTTTTGACAGATATCAGTGGAGCAAGCATTTAAAATAAACACATGTTAAATATTAAGACATTATGAATACAATTAACTAGAAAATACCTTCACGTTAGACAGGTAGAAAGCAGGAAAAAATTGTTACAAACTGCTTTTTTTCAGACCTGTAAAAATGCAAAATCTCTTCGCTTTTTCCACCTAGGAGAAAAAGAGAGTGGGATTTGAATAAATGATGTAGTGCAACATTATTTTCAATTAGCGATTCTGACACTTTAATATCGCTAATTCCCTTAATTAGCGAGTACAATTCCCATAGAAGTTTTTGAAAAATGATCGCGCAAAAACATGTCAAATTGTGTTTTTGAAAGCTCGGCTCTAATCAGTTCGTTGATGTTTTAATAATGGGAACATGTTATTTAGGGGGGTTGAATGTTTTCGCCAGAAGGAGATGATAGCCGATAAGTAATGTGAAATCTCAACTAGACGTCTGGAGATTTAATTGCATGCAAATGTTGCCGATGAAAATCTTGCCCTGTGGGCTGCAGTAGCAGTTTTTCTCTTCTCGAAACAGATTAAATATAGCACGAGCTGAAAAAGAGCCGGGATTAAAAAAATATGAGCTTACGGAATTAAAATTTGGTTGTTGAGGGAGGCAGTTTTCCAAAGTAATTTTTTAACGCTTTTCACTTAGATGAATTTTTTACAGTCATAACCTCTGACATAAATCACTTATCGATTGAGAGATAAATCTTTAATTACTAGGATTATGTAAAAGTAAATTTATTAGTAGAGAATCGATTACTAAAATTACATTTATTAGGTTTTGCGGTTGGCATTATTCTCGGTTAAGCCCTTTTTTTTCTCACTTAGGAGAATTCTCGTAACTGCGATATTAAATTTCGATTTTTTGGGGGATACCGGTATGTCTGAATCTTCTCACCTTTAGTTTAAAAACTAGATTTATGAACTATTTTAACTATAATTGAAATTATAGATTTTTATTAATATATTACTCAAGAATGCCATATTTAGAAAGCATAATACCGTTAGTAATTTTCTCATTATATGGGCTTAAATTTGAGTAATTTATTCATAAACTTTTTTCTCTGTTTATAAAGGAACAAGACTTTATAAGAAAGATTAACGCAATTGATGTTTTACCATTATATGTTATTTAGATTTCGTATGTGTGCGGGCTTCATTTGATAATGATTGAAAAGTATCGGAATGAATAATATATTCATTAAATAACTAAAAAATTGGGAAACAAAGCGTGGCATTTAATTGTTTTCAATGCATTATGATTTATTACAACCGGCTGCAAGAAAGGCATTTGACAACTCATGCTTCTAGACTTCGAAGCTAACTTCTTGATCACTACGCAATCAAGGTGATGCAAGTAAATATCTTATTGTGAAATCTATTCCTCATAATCTCCTCCTTTTCTGAGGCTGAAACATGAGATGGTGGTTTTTTACACCGATATTGCAGGACAATGCCTCAAATATTTGCCTTTTTTTCTGACGCTGCTGTTGTTTCCATATAAATAGGGCTACGCCCAAAATACGTTCTTCTATGTTCCTTCCAGGGTTAAACGTAAGGACCAGCTGCAACGAGTGGGATTCGAATCTTACACCTCTAGACCCTCAATGCCAGCGTCCTGAACTATCACGCCAACGAGAGGAAAGCATTATGCATTTCCGCAGAATAACTCTAACTTATTGTAAATTTAATTATCTTATTGTATTTCAGTAAGGATTACCAGTCATTGACTTTTCCGCATTTTATTTATATCCGTCAATTATAGCTTAAATATTTCAACACTAGAAAAGGTAAAAAATAGATTTAATAGTAAGGTTAACACAAAGAAACCTTACTAGGAAAAATATAGTATAATTAATGTTGTCTCTATTTGTTTTTTTCAAACGTAAATACTACTCTTTTCGTTCATTGTTTAAAATCTCACAACCAATTAAATGAAAAGGACTTATAACATGCGTGTAAATTGAAGATGTTAAGTTTTAATTGAAAGTTAGGGACAAGTGGTTCTGATCTCGGAAGACAACTTAAAATAGCAATCAATGATTCTTCCACATTGACACAGTCGTTAGGAATATTCATTGACACATGAATATCTTGAAGACCGAAAACTAAACTCCTAATACTCAATACTTTGAACAATATACGTGTCTTTAGGTTGTAATATAATAGTTTTTGAAAAGAAATTAAATAAAATAGAAGAATATGCAGCACAATATATAATGTTTTATAAAACGTTGAGTACAACAGTAGACTGCGCGGATATGCGAAACTCGTAACAACTTCCAATTATACTCGTATTATTTATTGAGGAAAATTTAAAGCTATCAAATTCGCAAAATTAAGTGTTTGATTAGTTTTGATGTTTATTAATTCTTATAAACTTATTGATGAAAATCATTTACATATTATAAAGAAAAATATGTGGTTAATTAAGATATCGAGCTTATGACTCTTCTTTGTCCTGTGAGATGGCAGGCTTACTGATTACACCGCTATACCCATGTATCTTTTAAAACAAATTTCACCAGCTTAAGAAAATGGTTGACTGGTTCCGTATAGTAAATAAATACTTCCTCTCTTTTCAATGAAGTGGGGGAGAATGCAAATATTCTTTTTTTTTCACCCTTTACACTTGAGGAATATTTCTACATATACTTACACAATTTTGATAATTTCAAACATTATTTGTAGAAAAATTTACCGCTACTTTTTTACTTTTTACGTTTTACTTTTAGCTAAGAAAACTACTCATATTAAAACTTTAATAATGATTTTGACTATGAAAACGAAATTTTAATCCATAAATCTATATATATAAAACAGTTCCGTAACTGATTGACTGACTGACTGACTGACATATAACGCACAGACCAAACCGCTGGACCTTAAAGGGCTGAAATTTTGCACGACGATCTTCTTATAGTGTAAGGGGCACACTAAGAGATTTTTGAAAAATTCTTCTTAGATTTTTTAAATTAAATTTTTAAGCTGTTTTGTAACATTCTTTAAAGTTTTCATTTAAAATAATAATCTGAGGGTTATAAAATTTATATCAAGAGAAAGATCATAAAAATTCCTTTAAAATGAAATCTTTTTCGAATCTGTACTTCCATTTTCTGATTTGTGGGGAATTTTAAAGATTAATTTAGAATTTATTAAATGCCGATCACGTGGTTCCTTTCTTTTTGTGATACTTTAAACTAATTTTTCGTCACGTGCATAACGACGAAACTAAATAACGATTACAAAAAAATTTTTTTTCTGCTAATGTGGCAGACGATTGGACATTATCCCAAAAAATTAATTTAATACAGTAAAAGAAATGTTCCTCAAACTGTACTATATTCTTTAGTGTTGTTCTATTAGATTTAATTTGAATATTTTCTCTACATTATTTTATCTATAAAAATATCCGTTAAGATTTTTTATAAATATATATATATATATTTACATTAATTGCATACATTGCCGGTTGTATTTAATTTGAATGTACTCCGTAGCGAAGCACGGGTATTCAGCTAGTTTATTACAAAAAATGATGCAATTATATGTTACAGTTTTTTAAGGTATGGTACTTTGGTGACGTGGCCCACAGAAACCAATAATCTCGATGTAGTATTTATTTCGTAAGCACGAAGACAGAGACTATTTAAAATATATATACAAGCCTTTATTAAGACCTACTTATATTACAAATCTTAAAGATAAGTTGCATCGTTATGAAGTGGCTAGCAAAAAGCCATCGTTACGCCACAGGTCTCTGTCTCAAAGAGCAGCAGCTCGTTCAACAGTTGGCTAAGTTCTCTCTCTCTCTTCCGAGAAACCGCCTTTTTATCATCTTCTTCTTTCTCGAAAAACCTAGACAATTCTCGAAAGTCTTTTAATAACCCGAACTTCCGCATCCGCCGTTCCCCACGCCGGCGCTTGCGGTTCACCCCTCTAGATAGCCGGAGGGAGCCTTTCCATTCTCCCAAACTGGACAGCCTGTTTGGAACAATCGAAGGGGTCATCAGTAGCGCTTCCCTAATTTGGAACCTGGAACTAAAAGATGCTTCGCTGTCCACTTGCCATGAGGGTCTCGATTAGAGTGAAACGAATTTCCGGTCCTTGATTTCTCCTTGCCGAAAGCTCTTCTGGAAAAGATCACACACAAGACCATACACGTACACTCATAAAAAAATATACATTTCTTCACGACATCATAGGTACCTTTCATGCATTTGGCCTGGTAAAGACTCCACCAAGAACATTGGGCTTGTAACACATCTCACAGTCTATCGTTTCTTTCCTCTGTATAGCTGAAAATAAAGTGCACAGTGTTTTCTGAACTTTATCAGATTTCGGCCGTGGTCGTAATTTGGATCGCATTTACGTTCCATTGCAGAATGCGATGATTCAAAAAGATATTCATGTTGAGTACAAATCAATTTCGTCATCTTTAACAGTAACCGAAGGAAACCTTGTGCTAGCTTTGGGCTTGAGATGCTCGGTTTCAATCCCCATTAAGTACCATCGTGTCGAGGTCTGATAGGGGCATTTAGACTGGAAAGTCCTTCTATGAGGTCAGAGAGGGTAGGAGAAGGTGCGACCTCCCAGATATCGCTCCTGGGGGATGCTCGGTCGGAATTGAGGTGGCCACAGGAGGTGCACGATGCTCCCATTGAAAACAACCAACGATTCTCGCGATTCTGCGAATATCTTAATTAACAAGAGATCGAACTATTTTTTTCAGTCTTCAAAGTGTAGCTTTTCTCTGGGCAAACTGTTAGATATAAGCAATATACGAATGAATTTTTTTATTTCAACTTCCAGAACAAATAATCCAGTCTTCAAATGCATATTAAAATGGAAAATATGAACATTTCTCCCTGTGCACAAAACTTATTCAATTTTCTTAAGAAATTAAAGCAGTTCCCCGACAATCTAATCGGTATTTACCTGTATTTTGAGCAAATATCTCTGATACTTTACCCTTTCTAACTAACTGCACCGTTAGAATAATAATAATTATAATACGAAGAACTGTGTAAAACAAGCAAGGAAAGAATTCGATTTCCATGATCAGCATTAATAACCGAATCCGATCTATAAATTGTCTATAAAAGTATGTATATTTGATCAAGTATCTAAAAAAAACCAAAAATAAACTTCTAAGCTACACTGATTCTTTCAATATCTATTTGAATACGAAACTATGCAAATTGACTAGATTTCGTTCTGCATGTATTGAGGGTCAGAAATTTTGAGTTTTAAAGGGACAAGATACTAGAGTATTTGTATAAAACTACGTTTTTAAAGTTCGTTAGTCGTTGTAAAGAATTCTGTTTTGAAGCCAAGGTGCTTAATAGATGAAGGTCTATAAATCGCTTCTGGGAGAGTGTGGGTGGAAACAGGTTTATCGTGATCGACAGGTCCCTCACTCAAGGAATCTTGGTTGTTCTCACAAAATATCATGCTTTTATAATTTAATTTTATTTATTTTTAATTTTTACTCCATCTATCTAAATTCTTCCTAATTTTATGTTTTCCATAAATATATTTGGAATTAATCTGGGAATAAAATATTCAAATTAAATGTCAGACTCACGTCCGACGTTCTTATTTGGGACTGAATGAAGGTGAGTAACAGCACCTTCAATAAGCCCCAAAAGAACGCAAACAGGTGACGAAATGGAAGACACCTTTGGAAATGCTCGACAATAGGTGAGGTGGACAGATCATTTTGAATGATTAGTGAGAACCGTTAGCGGTGCGCTTCCAAGGGGAAAGCCGTCGGCAGTGAATTTCACCATGGGTGGTCTGCGTATCACGGAACCGAAAGGTCGGTGGTTCAAAGGTATGGAAAGAGGGATATTGTTCGAGAAAGAGAGAGAAGAATGGATAAGAGACAGATGACGGGAACGAGTGCGGGCAGATGAGATTTGGACTTTTAAAAAGGTCGCCCTGAGTGTATCAACGTTCTTCGGAACAAACTTTTGTTAATGATTATTAGCTCAGATTTTGATATTTCAATAAACTAGACATAAGTAAGAGTTATTTCTACGACTATGATTAATTCTACAAGATACTGATTTGACGGATCAAGACGATACAGGTTTACATTAAATCTAATAGAACATGCTAAAGAATATAGTACATTTAATACAGTACAGTTTGAGGAACATTTCTTTTACTGTATTATAATACTTTTTTAGATAATGTCCAATCGTCTGTCGCATTAGCAAGAAAAAACACACACTTTTTTTTGTCTATTACGTTGTTATGCACGTGACTCAAAATTAATTTAAAGTATCATAAAAAGAAAAGAAACCACGTGATCAGCATTTAATAAATTAAATTCTAAAAATTAATCTGTAAAAATCACCAAAATCAGAAAAGGGTGGTAAAGATTCGAAAAAGATATTTCATTTTAAAGGGATTTTTATGATCTTTCTCGTAATATAAATTTTATAACCCTCAGATTATTATTTTAAATGCAAACTTAAAAAAGTCACAAAAACAGCTTAAAAATTTAATTTTAAAAAATCTAAAAAGAATTTTTCAAAACTCTTTCTTAGTGCACCCCTACACTATAAGAAGAATCGCCATGCAAAATTTCATCCCTTTATGTCCAGCGGTTTGGCCTGTGCGCTATTTGTCTGTCAGTCAGTCAGTCTGTCAGTTTAGGAACTGTTTTATATACACTGAAGTGCCACTGAATTAGGGATACCTACCTAGTAACGAGTTGGGCCTCCTCTGGCCTTGATAACGGCTGCCACACGCGAGGCATAGATTCAACAAGTTTCTGGAAACGTTCCACGGGAATGGCTTGCCAAATATTGGCTAAATCTGTCCATAATTCAGTAAGGTTCTTTGGTGCTGTGTGATGGCCTTTCACGCCTTGTTCCAAAATATCCCAAAGATGCTCAATAGGATTTAAGTCTGGGCTTCTAGGTGGCCAATTCATGACAGAGAAGTCAGAGGAATGCTCATCCAACCAGCCAGTAGCCAACCGGGACTTGTGAGAGGTACAGTTGTCTTGCTGGAAAACTCCATTACCGTGCGGATAACAGAACAGCATAATGGATGGAGGTGATCACCCAGAAACTCTACGTACCGAATTGCATTGAGGGAGGTTGGTTCACGCACCAAAGATCCCAAACTGTGCCACGAAAAAAACACCCCAGACCATGATTGAGCCACCATGCCCTTGTACAGTTCCAGCCAGGCATGCAGGATCCATGGCTTCATGAGCCTGACGCCATATTCTCAGCCTCCCGTCGGCGTTAAGTAATCGAGACTCATCACTCCATGCTACTCATTTCCAGTCCTCTACACTCCAGTCTCTGTGCTCTCTTGCCCAGGCAATACGTGCAGCCCGATGGCGAGTATAGAGCAATGGTACTCTCGTAGGTGGACGGCTCCCGAAACCCATACGGTGAAGCGAGCGTTGCACAGTCCGTTTACTGACTATACGACTGGCACCGTCATTAAACTGGGTGGTAATTTGAGCTAATGTTTGGCTTCGCTGGTTACGTACAATACGTCTGAGCCGTCTCTCACCACGCACTGTCAAGGCTAATTGTCCTTTGCAGTTTGCCCGATCGCTAGTTTTTTTCCACCATCCATGTATGCTTGGTATACTCTTGACACTGTCGACCTTGAAAATCCTAGCTGTTTGACGATTTCGGAAATTGAATGGCCCACGCGTCGCGCACCTACGATTTGTCCGCGATCAAAGGCGTCTAAATCAGGCAGTTTACCCATACTGTCAATTCCAACAACTAATTCAGAACAACCACAGTACGCGCTATATATGCATTTACCACAGCGCCCTCACTTGCGCATACATGATGCGCAGCGCTACACAATTTGCATAGGCTTTGCTATCCCTAATTCAGTGGCACTTCAGTGTATATAGATGATGTAGCAAATATCAAGCGCCATTAAACAAGTTGACAATCCATGATCTAAAGAAGATAGAAATTGACGCATGTAAGATGATTATCTTTTTGCAGGGCATTAATTAAATCAACAAAATACACACGTAAGATAAACTATTCATAACCACTATAAACTTTTTATCCACCGAATAATAAAATTTTTATATGAGGCAACTCTAAAAAAATAATAAAAGAAATTCTTAAGTATCGTGAACAGGATTCTATTATATAAACTTGAAAAATTACACTTTTTAAATTACTTATAAAGTTGATTATTTAATGCTTGCATTTAGAGCTATATTTAGATATGAAGTAACTTCCGGATAAGGTTATATATATATATATATATATATATATATATATATATATATATATATATATAATATATATATATATATATATATATATATATATATATGTATATGTATATATACATACAGTGCTCGATTTCTAGAAATAGAGGTGTCGGAACTGTAACCTTCCGGGATGTGTTGGTGGTATTCAAACTTATTGGCAAAAAGATCTTTTGTTACAGAAAAACTTGAACATTTTATTTAATTCAAAATTTTATTTTGCAAAACAGATTTAAAAAATGTGATGTAGTAAGGTAATAAAAGCAGTAAAAAAGCACAGTTTCATGATTAAGCTGCCTGCACATCCTAAAAGATTTTCCAAAACTTCAACACGCTTTCCTCATACCTCGTGTCTTTCGACCTCTCCTTCCTCTTGATGGCTAGTGCTGAATGGTGTCAAGACACAAGCGAAAAGTCAACATACTTAGGTGGGTGAAAGAGCCGAAGAGAAGGTCCATTGATCTTTATAAACAACAGGCCAGAAACTGATGTTGCAATATTCAGTGATGATCTCATTGGTATGATAATGACGTTCATCTGTGAGAAATCTCTTTCACATTCCCTCTACGATATGGCTATCGAACTGATTGATTGTTTCAACGGGGGGAGACTTTCAGGAACACTTTTTTTTCCCTCGCGTTCCACCTGAAATCGAGCCCTGTATGTATATATGTGTGTGTGTGTGTGTGTGTGTATGTATGTACGTATAATCTTATCCAAAAATGTAGTTTTTATTCCCAAATTTGTTCAAGTTCATAGCGTGACCTTTAAATAATTTTATTGGTGCACTTAAGTTTCTTCTTTATTTCTGTATTTACCATTAGACGAACTCAATGCTGGAAATGTACGTGCAATATTTTCAGGGACGTGTGAAAGTTCACAGTTTGCAGTTTTAGGTCGACTGCATGTTATGGAAATGAGAGGGAAGAAAACATATTGCTGACCTAATATCAATTCTTACTGCGAGACAGGTCCCCTTTTGGAATGTGATTTTATAATTAAGTAGTTTTATCTACTTTCTTTACCCGGCAACTGAAGAGCCTGGCATAGGTAAGACCTCTGTGCGCTGGCTAGTAGTAAACGAAAATGGCAAACGAAGGTGGAATTGTAATAAATTTTGTGTTAAATTGTTCCTTTCTTGAAGAAGAGCCTCGACTAGATTAAACTATATGAAATATTACGTATTTTCTTGTAATGTAATAAGTGTGTGTGTGTGACAATTACTTACTATTTTCGCATATTTCTCAGTTTACATGTTTAACGAATTCAACCATAGTGAGAATAAACTTCTTGATTAACTTGTTTTATCCCTGAGTTTTCGCCATATTAAAACAAACTTATTTTCAACTGTCTTTATGTAATTACATTACTTGGTAAATAGGGAAGGATTATTCTCTAAGCTTAGATTTCCGTAGCGCATGTAAATTGAGCGCTTTATCTGATTACCTAAGGGCACAATCATTTCTAGAGAATAAGAAGAGACAGGCGCTGAAGTTATTTCTCTTCAGAGATAACTACTGCAGTTTTAATGTCCGTCTACAAACTACAATTTCTTTAATCGTTAAAAGAGAGAGAAATATTATATAAGGTGTATCCCATTCTGCTACAATAGTAATTTTATTGTGAAGGGAGCAAATAGGAAATTGATTTAACTTGCTATACACACATATCATTTATTATAATATTTGCATTTGTTTATTTTTACGGCTGGGATCTGTTAGAAAATTTAGTGAAGAATATATCAAGCACAATTCACTTACATGAAATTATTTTTACTAATTATAATAATTTCTAAAATTTCTGATATCTATATTTTTGTGTACATTAAGGGGAGGAAGAAACTCACATAAACTGGAGGCGTTTTTTAAAAACATGTCGATCCCCTAGCATTGCAAGTCGTCTGTCGATTGGAAATGAATCCAGTGAAACAGACGATTTCATGTGATGAGGGGGCCACATTCAGAAATGTCAGTCGGTAACAGAATCTATCGGCCAATTCATGGCATGTATTTTAATGTAAATTGGATCAGTTCAAATAAATTCCAATTTACGAGTTCATTAAAAGATTTATTACTAAGGAACACTCACTGTTCTGAAACACATTTTTAAGAGCGTAGTTCTCAAGCTGCATATACACATAACAAAAACATTTTCCTTTCCAATCAGCAGAAAACAAATCCCATTACAAAAAGAACCCCAGCACCTAAGTTTATAAACTTGGTGTACACTACCATGTAGTGTTCTACTCTTTAAAACTGTATTATAGAATCTTCAATAATTTTTTTTTAATGTAAATAATGCACATATATTGATTCCCTTACCTCCATTATGGGAGGCAGTAAATGTACATTTATATTTATGTACATACATTGTTTATACCTACCCCTCTCTCCTACTACGTGTTTCTGTTAGCCTATGCTGTTGGTAATGGCTTTTAAAGTGTCCAACATACTGTGAAGTTACAGTTTGTTGCTTCACATGTTTTTCTGAATTCCTTATGTTCATTAGTATGAGAGTCCAGGTGGTCTTGTTCTATATGAGGAAGGGTTGGGAGGTTAAGGATAATTGTTGATTTTTATTCCAAGGTTCAAACCCCCGTGTGGGCCGTGGGTATATATGCGTCCAGCATTCAATAGTATTGACCTTGGGGTGAAATAATACGAAGGTAATTGTAAATAAGCTAACATCAAACTAGTAATATGAGGATCAGGGTCGATTCCCTGCTCGTGTCAGAAAATGTCCTAGCGCATGAAATTATATTTGAACCCTGCCGTAGCAATCAGAAAACAAATCTTGTTTAGAAGAAATAAATAATAGTTTATTAAAATGCAATAGTTTCATATATGAAACATTTAGATGACTCATAGAAGAACTAGGTACCTCAGTAACATAGTTTAATAGGCAAGAATCATGGGAGATAGATTCATTTTAAACTAGGAACTGATTTTTAAAAGGGGGACTTGGGACTATTAATATTATTTTATGTAATGGATATCTAAAGTCACGTGTAAAAAACAGTTTGAACATATCACATTAAGGGAGGGGGGGGGGCTTCTGCGAGCATATAATTTTTTTATTACTATGGAACAATGAAAACTTTTGTGTTTAATCCGAAAGGATCATCACGTGGCTTTGTAATGCAGAGAGTATTTCCTCTATCAGAAACGCTGAAGGTGATTGGTTCGATTTGCAGAACTACTATGATATTTTTCAACAGTGAGATTATTAAAAAAATAAATTTGTGTATGGGGTTGCAACTTCAAATTTACGGTCTCTAGATAGCGTTGCAACGCACTCTTCTCTGATTGTAAGCACTTTATCAGTGGCTTTGGAGATAGGAATGAGAAATGAAGCTCAATCACTCCAATTCCAATAATATTATCCTTATTTGTGAAGTCTCCAGTATAGAAAATAAATAATTTTCTGTGGACTGTGCTTCTGCTTTACAGCTCTGGATCGCACAGTATTTTCATCATATCTTTTCGGACCGAAAAACCGGGAATCAGATACCTTTAGTTAAGAAAGTGGTGGACTAATTGATTGATTGCTTGAATTGAACATTGCAGGAATTCGATAATTTGATATGGATAACATAAAAAAGAAGAGAATTGTTCTACGGTCAATTGCGAGGAGTAATAAAATCAAATCATAAGTTCTAAAGTAGGCGGCATAACTTAAATCACGGACAGTTAATTTCAGTTTCTACTAGTGATGGCATAAATGCTAGTAATAGTCCAAATACCAGTAATAAAAAAGTCACTTCGAAGTCCGATATTAAATTACCACGACTAAGTAGAAAGAAATTTCATGGAGATATGTGCATCTGGCCAGCCTTTTGGGCACAGTTTGGATGCGTATTCATGATAATCCAAATCTAAATGCTGTTGAAAAATTCAATTATTTAAAATCTGTATTGAGTTATAATGCCGCAACGGCAATACAAGCCCTAACCGTAACATCTGAAAATTATGTGAAACTACTAGATATTTTGGGCTCCGAGGTAGCCTAGTGGTAGAGCGTCGGCTTTCGGTACTGAGGGTGCTCGGATCAAATCCCGACAAGCACCATTCAATACCTTCGTGACTAGGCCGGATATGGGCACGTTAAATTTGGATATTGGAAAATCCTATGAGGTCAGAGAAGGTGGGAAAAGGTAGATCTCCTCGATGTCGCCTCTGGGATTGCTCTGTCAAAATTGAGGTGGCACCTGCCTAAGCCGAACTCCAACCCTTGTGGTGCTATTATAAACTGGAGACGCAACCGGTGATAACCCGCAAGTCTGTATGGACCTGGTTTGGTGTACTTCCGGCCAGGGAGCATAACTGCTAGATATTTTAAAGGTCCGCTTCGGTAGGTAAGAATCGTAATAGATTGTCACAGGAACCGCTTATTAAATTTAACTCCGGCGAGAAGAGCTAGTGATTTGAAAGGTTTGAGAAAACTTTATGACGAGTGTGGAGCACAAATAAGAGGACTGGAATGTCTTATAATTAAAACCTATACCTTTGGCTGTTTATTATTCCCCTTACCCATTAAAGCAATACCTAAGGATCTAGCTTTAGAATTTACTCGGTGTTATGATAAAGCAGAACGAATAGTTAAAGGAATAGATAAAGGAATTAATGAAATTTCTGAGGGAAATCGAAAGTAGGGAAAATGAATATACACTGCTGGCCACCCAAATTGCAACACCAAGAAAGACAAGAGATATTACAACAAAATTTATTTTGTAGATAACATGTTGACCAAGTATCAAATGATTAAATTATAGACTTCTGTGAAGTGTGGTTCCTGCCAAAATCAGTAGCCAGAGTAGCCGCCATTGTTGGAGATCACCGCTGCCACACGCCTCGGCATTGATTCAAAGAGACTTTGGATGAGTTCTTGGGGTACAGCAGACCAAGCAGCTTCCACACGTTGCCAAAGTTGATCTGCTGTGGCAGCTGGGGATGGAATCTGGGTCAATCGTAGAGCAACCATGGACCACATGTTTTCTATCGGCGAAAGATCCGGAGAGCGAGGTGGCTAGGGAAGCAATTCAATCTGGTGATTGACGAAGAACCGTTGGACAATGCGTGCCACGTGTGGTCGCGCATTATCCTGTTGAAATATGGCTGTGGGCAAGCCCTGAAGGTAAGGAAGGACAACTGGCTCCAACACCTCGGAGATGTAGCGCTGGCTGTTTAAAGTACCGGCAATGCGTACTAGAGGTGTGCGAGAGTGATATCCAATACCGCCCCATACCATAATACCCGGTGCAGGACCAGTGTGGCGGTGCATAACGCAGCTGTTCAGCATCCTCTCTTCACGGTGTCTCCAGACTCGAATGCGACCATCGTGGTTTTGCAGGCAGAAGCGTGACTCGTCAGTAAAGACAATTTCATCCCATTCTGCCGTCCACATCCTTCTGTCATCGCATCATTGGCGGCGGAGACGTCTGTGGTTCTGCGTCAAGGGTAGACAAAGCAATGGACGTCTTGCGGACAGACCACTCTGCTGTAAACGGCGTCGAATGGTACGCGCAGACACTGGATGATGCGTTACAGACTGCATGTGCTGTGCTATGGTTCGTGATGTGACAGAGCGATCCGTCACTGCCATGCGCACAATTTGCCTGTCATCACGTGAAGTGGTGCGCTGAGGTGGATGCGATCGAACACGCCGGTCCGTCGTACCCTCCTGCATCCACCGATCACATATCCGCATTACAGTTGTTTGGTTTCGTCCAACACGACTACCGATTTCCCTGAAAGATAATCCACAATCTCGGTAGGCCACTATCCTTCCTCTGTCGAACTCGGATACTTGATCAAAAGATGGTCGCTGTTTTCGACGAGGCATAATTGATCGTTTTTTTTGAAAAAACCACAAGAAAAACACAATTGCCGAACTTGAAATCGTCGAAATCTCCAAGCCTTAAATAGCACTTTGAAGTGGCGCCACAGGCGCGCGTGATGTGCGTCTGCGCTGAAATTCTAATCATTTGCATATCTCACCTCCGCTAATGCATGTTGTAAATTTCATGTTATTTGCATGTTTCCTTTAGGGTGTTGCATTTACAGTGGCCAGCAGTGTAAAAGTCTAACGAAGGTAACAGATATCGAAACAAATTCCATAGTTTATTTAGAAAATAAAAATATTGCCGATGAGTATAAGAAAAGGCCCAAAAATTACCCATATGACCGATATAAGCCTAAACATTTTAGACCATCTACAGCTGCAGTATTAAATGTATTAGCAAAAAATGGCGGTGTGTTTTGTGAAAGGAAACAAATGCAAAAAGTGAAGTTTGTACGGAGCTTACGCTGACTGAAAAGAAAAAAATTCAAAAACGGAAGGGAAAATGTTTCATATGTCTTAAAAGGAACCATTTACCTGAAAACAGTCGTGCGAGAACTGAACTATGTTCATTTAACAATTTGAAACATAACATATCAATTTGAAATGCTTTGGAAAAATCAGAACTTAAAACAATGCAACGACTACGTTTCAGAATCAAAGCGTAAACTCTAATTTAAGTGGTAATATTTTATTGTTGACATGGGAGGTACTGATTCAGAGTAAATTTCACTCCCGATTATCTTGTTTTTACTGGATTTTGAAAAACGGGAAATCTTTGTAAATCAAAACATAAAGAATTAAAGCTTCCCGTGATCCGAGAAACTTCAAGCACTTTTCCGTTTGGATCCACGAAGCTGCTTACACAACCACACAGAGTAGTAAAATTAAAACTATTAAATTACAAGTGTTTATCTAAAACACTTGTATCGAAGTTCTCGAAATAGATACCGTTGTTCTGCGCCAATTTCGATTCCAGAGATAAACAAACATTCGTCGCCAGATTAACTGAAGAAAATATTAAATTCGAAACTGGCAGATAAAGTTACCTTATAATTTAGATGGTAACGAACCACATTATAATTTTGAACTTTCTAAGCGTCGCGTCGATTTAATAATATAATGAACAGATTTAATAGTAACAAATGGCTATTCGAAAACCTTATAGAAATTATTTAAGAGCAGATTAATGAAGGTATTACTGAGGAATGTCCCAAAATTAAACTAAATATAAAAAACGTATATTATATACCCCACACAGCGGTTATTTAATAAGGTCAAAAGCATAACGAAAATCAGAATTGCATACGACGCATCTTCAAATGGGAAAAATAAGAAATCACTTAATAACTTGAAATATGTTCCAAATTTGAATTCTAATCTATTAACTGTAATTTTGAAATTTAAAGGATAACAAATTGCTTTCAGTTCTGATATCGAGAAAGCGTTCTAACAAATTTCAGTCACACCTGAAGGTAGGAATTATTCGCATTTTATTTGGAATAATGAAAATTTGACCAACGCTGAAAATGTTAAAATATTGAGATTTAAACGAGTACCATTTGGAATAAGGTCAAGTCCCTTTCTTTTAGCTGAAACTATAAAGTACCATATAAGAAAATATGCATCGCAATTCAAAGAAATGGTTGACATGCTAAATAATCATTTATATGTGGACAACTTGTTTTATGGGGCAAACGATGTCGAAGAAACCCGTCGTTTATCGACCAATGCAATAAAAATGTTTGATGACGCTGGGATGAAGCTTAGGAAATGGAAAACTAATTCCAAACATTTAAGCCAACGTTGGTCTGATTACAGCATCCTGGAAGAAGTTTGAAAACCACTCTCAGCTGCTGGGAATAAAGGTGGAATATTCAATCGAATATTTAACAGTTATACATTAAACCCCTTATTGAGTCACTGAAGAATGCTTAAAAGTACCAAACGCTTTGTATTAAAAAATAACCACAATATTTGATTGTTTCCATACGTTATCAGGATAATATGCCTACTTCAAGAAATGTGGGGAAAAGGCATAAAAAGGGATGAGGAACTCCCGAACGAATTAAGAGTAAAATGGACATGCTGGTATTCAGAAATTGAGGGTGTGAAAGACTTCTGTTGAGAGAAAGTATTTTCCAGTCGACCTCTCACTGAAAATGAAAAGTACACAACTGCATATATTCTGCGATGTCAACCCAAGAGCGTAAGGTGCAGTGGCCTATTTGAGATACGCAGTAGGAATAAAATTAAGTACTATCTTTGAGATGTCAAAGACAAGAGTCTTTCTTTCCCTTGAAGCTACTCACACTGTCAAGGTTATAACTTCATTGCTGCTAGAATTACAGAATACCTTGGAAATATCTTCAAAATATAAAAAAGACATATTTCTTTGTAGTGATTCATCCATATCTCTCCATTGGATAAAAGGAACTTCAAGGGAAAGGAAGCCATTTGTTGGGAATAGAGTTACTGAAATTAAGATGCATACTGAACCACAGAAGTTCTGCAGAGGGAAGATGAATCCAGCGTTGCAACTTCAAATTTATGATCTCCAGATTGCGTTGCGACGCTCTCTTCTTTCAATGGCTTATGTTTTTATCAATGGCTTTGGATAGAGAGATGCTCAAAGAAGCTCAACTATTCGAATACCAATAGTGTTGTCCTTATTTGTGAAGTCTCCAGCATAGAAAGTAAATAATTTTGTGCAAATAGTGCTTCTTCTTTACAACTCTGGATCGAATGATATTTTCGCCACAGGGGCTGAATTGTCATCATATTAACATTACACAGGCTTTCTCATATTGAAGGTTAAATATTCAAACTAATAACCTAAGCAACAACTGACAAAAAATCAAACTGGTTAAAAATTCAAACTAACAACCGTAGCAACATACTGTCTTTAGAGCTTGTCTTTAGATTATGAATTACCAAAAGACAGGCCGAGAAGGTGGCATAGGTTGTAAGAAAATATCTTGTGTAGGAAAGTCATTAAAAATTAAATCCTCTGACGTGAGTTCGATCCCCTTACCTAGGCGGTGGTCGTGCTCGACTGAGAAAAGAACGGCTATACACCATTAGATATATGTATGAGAAAATCTTGTGTAAAATTCGGCATCGTCTAACGTAAAATAATAAATATAGCATTTCCCAGCAATGCCGAGGTAGCTTGTTTGGTGGAATGCCGGTCTCGTGTTTTTGAAGTTTTAAATTCCAGATCTCACAGCTGGGCTGGAAGTAATTGCTATGTAGTCTCAAACTGTATTACGAATGCTGAAACAATATCTTAAAGCGGCTTAAAATGTACACATAAATTGAAACCGACTGAGGCAACTATACAAAGAATGCATTCATCGGTCTATTAGTGAGTGGATTTGTTATGAATGCTAGAGTTGCTGGAATTCGAATGCTTAAATTCTTCACGGCGTTGTATTTGAAAGGTTAACAAAATGTAAGCATTTTTGACCGTTTTTTTTATTATTCGTCACATGAAATGATATTCAGCTGTCAAACAGCTGAAAGTACCTTGTATTCTTTGCTAGTTTTTTTTACCGCAGTTTGCTGCCCATTTTATTATGGGGCCACTATATAGGCGGACCAGCATTACCCCCTATGAAGGGACGACACAAACGGAGGTGTTTTAGTGGACCGACGCCGGGATTCGATCTGAGCACCCTCAGCACCGAATACCACAGGGCCACCACAAGCCCACCTCCAGAGGTAATTTTGAGAACTTGGAGGACATTGCAACCAAGACAGATTTTACTTGCACCAGCCGCCATTAGTGTATACGGCAATGGATTTTGTCAGCATCGAGCATCAAACCAGTGACTTCCAGATGACTAGCCCGCTGCCCTTGCCAACTGGGCCCATATTTTCGTATTAAATACTTTTTTTGGATGTGTACTGTTTGCTTTAATTCTTTTGACTTCATTTATTCTTTGTTTATATCAGCAAAATTCAGTATGAACTGAATACAGATTGATGATTGTTTCATTTAGTAGTCTAAGAAAGTCGAGATTTGAATTTTATTGCAAAATGTAACGCTATTTTAATTTCTCTTTATACTGATGTTATGAAAAGTTGTTTCAAAACATCTGTAAAAGTAGACTAGTATTAGACCACATGACATAGGAAAAAGGGTGGTATTTTGCAATATATTAACCATTCAAAATAAACTAACATGCTATGTTGAAGTTGAATTATGATTCACTGGACATTTATCACCGTGTGATTCTATTTAACCCTTCAGCAGGAACGCCAATTTTTGGAACACCAGCAGCCGCGTGTGGCACGAAATGCAACGCCTCTTTCAACCTTGGTTATTTCTTTTGTAATAAACATTTTTTTTCAAATTTAAATTAATAATTCTGCTTTTTATGACAAGATGTAAAATGTTGATAACATTGTGATATATTTATAATTAAAGGCCAAAGAATGCAGATACAATCACCTTATTTCAAAACTGTACGGCTTATTGGATCTAAGGACTACTTGTTAATTGATTCCTATTATGTCCAAAAACCTAAAAAAACAATGAAAGAGTCCATCCTCGTAATATGCGGGATACCGTGTAATAGCAGCACATTGGATCAACTACATCAACTCCGGCTTTGTCGTATTGTAATCCAGTATAATCGCTGGTTTACCACGGTTAAATCACGACTAACAATGAAGGGAAAGGAATACAAGAGTCAGAAAATGATAACTGAGTTAGAGAGGGTGTAGCTGTAAATAGAAACTGCATAGAACATTCAACCCTTACATGTAAAAAGAAACCATTCAAAATTATGAAAATGTTGCATTCTTTACCCGGGTACGACCGCTGAAGGGTTAAGGAATAGTGATTTATTTCAGTTTTTATTTCATTTAATGTGTAATACCGATAATGCACGAATATATTTCTTTTCTGATTCACGAAAATAATAGATTTTTAAAGCGCTTTACTCATGATGTTTACCTGTTTGGTAATTACTCATTATAGCTGAAACTTTGCCACTTGGCGAGAAAACGGCAATAAAGCGCCAATTATATGCCTTCTTTGTTGTTAGTGCCACTCCCGGGGTTCATTGCTTGTCGCTGTCGAGGCTTTATGTTATAAGCTTCGTTTTGAGCTTTTTATTTATATATATTTACATATATATATAATATAACTGAATTTATTTATATATATAATATAACTGAATACCCAATACATGACTACCATCAATTATGTAATTTGGAAAATTTAAATTAATTTTAGTAATAAAGTGTCACTCTATAATTTAACAACAGCAATCTGACAAATAATTTGATTTTAATATATTTTTTTAATTTTAGGGGATTAAAGTCCCAATTTTAACACCCTTAAAAGTTGAATTTATTTTTAAAAATCTTCCTGATTGAGCACCTGGGGAATTGGACCAGTGGTGATCAACTTTCTTTAAATAAAAAATCATGCGGCTCCCAATGAGTATTTATTTTAGTAGTTTGAACATTTTTTTAATTATTTTTAAACAAAATTAGGAAAATGTTAACAAAAAATAGAAAAAGAAATGAGTAAATTTTTACAAACTATTTTAAAAATCAATGAGCTGTAGATTGTGGGTATATATTTATTTTGCCTAATAACATTAAAAATGTCGCACATCCTTTCTACGATTGGTTTTTCCAAATCTCATGTAACCAAAACTTCATATTGAAATATTAATATCATTTAGATAAAAGAGTATGTTTTTGAAATTATAAGCTTCACATTAAAACATTGAAATTTTCAAACTGTATTAATTTATATTAAAACTAAAATAGAAAATATTAATGAGACGGGTGAGCCTGGACCTCGAATAATATTTGTTCAATATTTTTTGAAATATTTTCGAGTGCTACTCTTGCGTCATCTTCCAAGGTACTCTTGCGTCATCTTTTTCGGTTAAGTCTTCAGAGTGGTATGGTTTTTATAGCAACTCATTTTGAAATGCCATTCTCACACAGATGGATAAAAGCAATTGCAAACAATTCATGTATAGCGTTGAAAGACTTATTAGTATAACAATATCATATCATATATTTATATATAAGAATAACGTATCATATAAGAAAAAATAAATATTATAAATATGTTAAAATTTAAAGCATAATTTCTAATTCATAATTAAATGACATAAATTTACTTCAAACTATTCGTGACCCCTCGGTGGATCGCGACCCACAGTTTGCGTACCACTGCATTAGGGGAACCACAAGGCAAAATTTCAGCTTCCTAGGCCTTCTGTTTACAGAGATACAGTGTGAAGTCAGTAAGAGGGGCTTAAGCCCCTTTAAACTCCTTTCAATTTGGAATTTCTTAAAAACATTATTTAGTGAGCACTTGGGCCTTGTAGGAACCACCGTACAAAATTTCAGCTTCCTGGGTCTTGTGCTTCCAGACATCCGTCAATCAGCGTGTTACTTTAGGGGTTTCGTCCACTTTAAACTACCTTTAAGTCAATTTTGAAGGGGAGTTCTTAATGAGCACCTAGGGCTTACGAGGAACCACCCTGCAAAATTTCAGCTTCCTGGGGCTTGTGCTTCCAGACATCCGTCAATCAGAGTGTTACTTTAGGGGTTTCGGCCACTTTAAACTACCTTTAAGTCAATGTTGAAGGGGAGTTCTTAATGGGCACCTAGGGCTTACGAGGAACTCCCCTACAAAATTTCAACTTCCTATGACTTATGGTTCCAGAGATACAGTGAGGAGTCAGTGAGTGGCATTTGGCTTTTATTTATGTAAATTTAGCCAACAGGCTTGACAATGTAGTTGAACAACATTTGCTCTAAATTTGATGTTGGGTTTCTCTTCCAATATATATACATTTTAAATTTTATTTCGTGTAGTGTCTAGCCGCAGAGATATTACTTGTAACATCTCATCAGAAACACCCCTCCAAAATATGAACTAGCAAAATTTTAGACGGAGATACCGTGATAAGTCAGGCAGTATTTTAGTTTGGGGATTAAGTCTCCCCTAAAGATTGAATTTAAAAAAATATTTTTTAAGGGAAATCCTGTGGCCTAAGAGCAACACTATACAAAATTTAAACTTCTTAGAAAGTATGGTACCAGAGGTAGATTTTTTTTTTTTTTGGGGGGGGGGGTTTAAACTCCTTAAAATCTATCTTTTTAAAAAAAATTCTTAAGAGGAAACACCAATTTAAATTTTCAGCATCCTACGCTTTATGATGCTAGAAATAGAGTTCTTTAGGGGGTTGGATTAAGCTCCTTTAAACCCCGTAAATTTTGTATTTAAAAACAAAGATTTCTATGTTCACACTTAGGGTCTAAGAGGAGCCACAATGCAAAGTGTCAGCTTCCTAGGCCTTATGGTTCCAAAAATATAGTGTTTATTTTTGGTGAGAGGGGTGTTAAGCCCCTTTTAACCCCCTTAAAATTTGTATTTTTAAAAATAATTTCTCAGTGTACACCTAGGGCCTAAGAGAAACCACCGTACAAAATTTCTGCTTCCTAGATCTCATGATTCTAGAGATACAGTATGGGTGTTTTGGGGGGAAGGATTAAGCCCCTATTAACCCCCTTAAAATTCAAATTTATAAAAAGATTTCTTAACGAGTACTTACTGCAAAAGAGCAACCAATATGCAAAATTCAAGCGTCCTAAGAGTTACGGTTCTGATGATTTGAGTTTACTTTTAACATACTCATTTTGAATACTTATTGTGTATTTCTGTTTTGTCATTAGCAAGCAATTTTTAATTAGACCTAAAATTATTTATAATCGAAATTTTGTTCCTCATCTGTCGATATTTTTTTTATTATGTCATGTGGTTTCACTATACATATTTGTATTTTTTTAACATTCTGCTGGTGAAAATGTTTGCAACTTGCAGTTAGAAAATAGGTTGCCACAATGAAATTAGGCATTGGCTAACTAATTTTACGCCAAATGCAAAGAGCCGCCAAATTTCAGCTATAATACGTAAGTACCGACTTTACTGCATGCATGGAGATGATGATATACGTATATAAAAAATCAAAATACTATTCAGTTGAATCAAGAGAGTCAATAAAACTCCGTAAAGCATCCAGAAAATTTTGATCTAAAATTTTCATTTTAATTGTATCGCTTTCGACAACTTTGTAACAATGTTGAGAGTGGTCCTATTTAGACGAAAGCTATTCACACGTGTATAAGGAATAGAAAAAGGTTTTTCTTGATTTATCTAACAGACGCGCTTTTCCTTCTTTCTCCACGAATTCATGTCGTCGAGAAACATTTTCATTCCAATAAGAAGTAGAGGATTTCTAAGTACATAATATTTTTAGATAGGATCCTAATCCTTTGAAGGTTGGGAACATAATCCATGTTGTAATGACTTATCTCTACAGGAGATCGGGAACATTTAAAGTTTCCGTGGCTTATATGAAGTAATAAATAATGTTAAAAAACTTTATTACGTATAGAATCCTCAAAAGGTCTAGAGTTGGTTCAGATATTTGGATTAAGTTAGCAACAGGTACATATGAACCATTTATTTATATTTTTTTGAAAATCTTGTTTATGTTTTTCTATACTTCAAGAGTTTTTCAGCTGTTTTCTGAAATCCGGAGGAAAAAAAATTACTAGGCTTCGATAGTCATTTCAAAGATAGTCAAGAGAATTTTTAATATTGAAAAATTGTTCCAAAGATTAAAAAATCTTTTATTGCAAACTATTTTTTTGTTAAATGCTGATTCAAAGCATACCATATATCCGTTCAGATGGCTAATTCACAAAAAATAATTTTTATATTTAAATATTGTTATTTCAACATAATTAATTCAGTAGTATTCCTAATTTAGAAGTTTTCTATATTTATTATAACCAAAATTTGATATTTCTGAATCTGTGAAAATCTCATGAAAATTCGAACAGTTTACATGTAAATTGCCTGCAGCATGTCCAACAACATAATGTGTTAATAGAACATAACTGAAATTAAAAATTATAATGTTTTATTGACAATAACAACAAATTAAACATCTTGAAAAACTATCCTAATAAGAAAACAAGAACGTACAAAACTTTAAATTACAGTGAATATTTTTTTTCAATAAAATAAATATAAGCTTAAAAAATGAAATTCATAGTATTAGTTTCATATTTATCCAAAATTTTGGAAAATAAGAGGCATTTTGAAACTATTAGAAATCGAGTTAATGATTTGCACCTATTTTATGATCTATATAAGGTAAGTTGGGGTAACTGGGCCATAGATTTAAAACTTTTTTATATACTATATTTTTAACACATTAAAATTATACTAATATGTATAATTTTCAAAAATATTTGTATTACATGGACTTTAATAAGTCTTAGGGAGTATGTTTAAGCTATGATGGTGGGCCCAGTTCCCCTGATTATTGGGGTAAGTGGACCACCCAGGTCTATTTCTCATAATAAACAACATAATCCGTGACTGGGTAAATTGATCCAATGCTTGTATATCTAGATAGAAAAAAAAATTGTACCCCCATTTAAAAATAATTTTTCAAAGCAATTACCAATGTTGCAAGATAGATTGTTGCGAACACCGGAAAAAAATAACACGCAAAGTGATTGAAAAACACAATGTAATTGACTATAAACACATTTTCAAAAGTACAAACATACTTTCTAGCTTAGTTAGTAGCTTTAATGGCCTTTTCTATTGAAAAATGTAATATTAATTTGAGTTTAACAAGCCCTGAGTTAGTTAATGAGTTAATAGGCAAATTAATGTGTCACTTGCAAAAAAAGGTTTTTTGTAATACCTTAACCAGTAGTAAGCTTAAGTGAAATAGAACACAAATGAGTGACTTAACTACTTAACTTATAATAGTTAAATTTACTAATACTCAAATATTTTCATACTCAATAATTTCTATGTAAATATAGCGCAAATCTTGGGTGAGTTGTAAGAAAAAAAAGAAAACATGTTTAACTCTCACGAGCTTTAAAAGTATAAATTTCTCCAACAACATTCTACCTATAAAGGTCTATGTCTTGATTGACTTTATTGCAACTTATTAACATAACTTAATTAGTTCAGTTACTTAGGTTGGGTTAGAAGTAGTTAATATAAGCTTAAGTGGATCAGTGTGGTGTTACCTTTAAAGTATGGCCCAGTTACCCCAAATCACTAAATCTGATGGGGTAACTGGGTCATACCCCTCCACAGACTTTTAACTTTCAGGATAGGTTAAAACACAACACAGAAGGCTATTTTGACATTAACTGAGCTAAAAATTCTTGCATTCAATTTTTTAGAGATAAAATAGACTTGTAAAAAATTATTGAATTCACCCTTGTAGAAAGATGCTTTGTGATGACAAATATAAAAAGCATTAGCAGCCATAAAACATTCTTCAACCAAGCTGGAGACCAAAGGGCTGTTGTTTTGTTCACTTCTGCTTACGAGTGTTGCCACAACAGAGTGGAATTACCCCCTGATATGTAAAGGAAAAATCTGGGAGGGGATGGCCCAGTTACCCCATAGGCCCAGTTACCCTAACTTACCTTATATAAAACAGTTCCGTAGCTGACTGACTGACTGACTGACTGACAGATAACGCACAGACCAAACCGCTGGACCTAAAGGGTTGAAATTTTGCATGGCGATTCTTCTTATAGTGTAGGGGTGCACTCAGAAAGATTTTTGAAAAATTCTTCTTAGATTTTTTAAAATTAAATTTTAAACTGTTTTTGTAACATTCTTTGAAGTTTGCATTTAAAATAATAATCTGGGGGTTATAAAATTTATATCACGAGACAAATCCTAAAAATTCCTTTAAAATGAAATCTTTTTTGAATCTTTACCTCCCTTTTCTGTTTTTTGGTGAATTTTTAAAGGTTCATATTTAGAATTTAATTTATTAAATGCTGATCACGTGGTTTCTTTTCTTTTTTGGATCCTTTTAAACTAATTTTGAGTCACGTGCATAACAACGAAATAGACAAAAAAAATTTTTTTTCTTTCTAATGCGGCAGACGATTGGACATTGTCCAAAAAAATATTAACATACAGTAAAAGAAATGTTCCTCAAAGTGTACTATATTAACTGTACTATATTCTTTAGTATGTTCTATTAGATTTAATTTCAATATTTTCTCCTACATTATTTTGTCTATAAAAATATCCGTTACGATTTTTTTATAATTTTTTTGGCATTGATTGCATACATTGACCGTTGTCTTTAATTTGAATGTACTCCGTAGTGAAGCACAGGCATTCAGCTAGTTATAAGCATGAAAAACTTAGCAATAATAAAATTCCGCCGTCCCTTACATTGCTACTTGCATTGTAGTTAGAGGCACATTTAAAAAAATCTATTCTTTCGGATCAATATCACTGTTTTTTTTTATGTTCAAACTATTTATTAGGAGTCCGAGAAAGAAAAGGAGAATAAAAAAACATGTTATATTTTAAGTACTTTGAAGATATGTAAAGTATTAAAGGATTTATTCGGGTACTTTTTTATCAGTACAATTGATTTAATAAAAATTCTCAACTTGACGGGGCATATTCGTTTTGCTTTCTAGATGGAGGATATGATTGATAATTAATCAAAGAGGATGGGAATATGTGTGAAATACACCTTCATAGGGACTGAAGTAACATGCGTCTCAGAGCAATGCCTTCATTTTGTCATAAGTTTGACATTACGAGAAAGCGTAAGAAAGCTTACTCGCAAGGCTTAAGTTATGCTGAAATTGAATACTGCTTGCTATGAAATTCGTAATGGATTGACTTATATAAGTTCTCAGACCCTGTGATGAGAAATGCACAACCTGAGGACGATATAAATTCATAAAACATCCATATTTTCTTCTAGATTTAATAAATGAAGTAGTTGTTTACGAAGCGGTAAGAAATTTAAAGGAATTAATTAGTGCCATTAAGCGAATAAATCTGTCTCCCATAAGAATTTTTACTTTAAGTAGCAATGTTTGCTGATTATGGGTAAGGAATTTAAAGAAAGCAATTTGAGTCCTTAAGCGAATAGATCGGTCCCTCTTAAAATGTTTACACCTTAAGAATGATTTTGGTTCATTACGTCAGTAGTATAAAAATGAGAGTTTCGGAGCAGGATTAAGGGGAGGAGTTTAAAGTGGGCGGAGCTAACTGAGTGACGTGGACCAATCAGAGTGCAGCTGGCCACCTGGCGGTCGATTTGGACCAATCAGGAGAGGGCAGCGCTGCTATCGCCCCCTAGCGGGAAAGAGTGGAACCTTGTAGTTCAGCAGAATCTTGGAGTGAGTAGGTGCTCTGCGGACCGCCACCTATCGGTTAAATAGGGAACTAAATTTTTTACAAGGAGCAGCTTTAAGCTGGTGCTGCCATCTGCTGGTTAAATAGGGAACTACATTTTTGAGACTTAGAAATTTTTTTTAAAAGTATTTTCGACGGGAATTGAACCCGTTAAGGAAATATTACCTGACCACTTTTAGCGACGTAATACCGTTACGCTATGGATCATCGGAAGTTCAGTGAATTATATTCTATAACAGAGAGAATATTTTTATGAATTTACTAGAATTAATTATCAAAAATAAATATAACATCATCTATTGTTTAAAAATGAAACTTAGAAAATTTAATACAAGGTTTTGAGTATATTTTTCATAACTTTAAATATTTTTAGTCGAATTCTAACTTAAAATATATTATCAACTTAGTAGTTAAAAAAATGGGCTTATTTTCAGGACATTAAAATTGTTTTACTATGTTTTTTAACGTGATATATAATTTTACATAGATACATTTGCTAAATAATACAAAATAATAATAAATTTGTACATAGATAGGCTAAAACGAATATTTTTTTTCTTTTACTTTAAATTTTTTTATTAGGTTTTTAAACTTAAAACATATTATCAACTTAATAGTTTGGAAAAAGTATCTATTACAGAGCATTCCATACTAGTATGAAAAAAATGAGAAATATTATTTGAACTTTGAAAAAAACATTCAATGAAAGCTAACAAGCGATATTTTTACACATGAAATTATTTACGACAACCGTTAAGTTTAAAATATCTTTAATTTTTCTTAAGAATATTACTTTGCAGTATAATATAATTTAGATAGAGCTTTGAAACCACTGTAACATTTAGTATAGAAAAAATTATTATTTGATCTTACCTTGAAAAACATTCCATGAAAGCTAACAAGGGATATTTTTAGACATGAAATTATTTACGACAAGCATAAGTTTAAAATATCTTTAATTTTTTCTTAAGAATATTACTTTGCAGTATAATATAATTTAGATAGAGCTTTGAAACCATTGTAACATTTAGTATAGAAAAAATTATTATTTGAACTTTGAAAAAAACATTCTATGAAAGCTAAGAAGGGATATTTTTACACATGAAATTATTTAAGACAACCGTTAAGTTTAAAATATCTTTAATTTTTCTTAAGAATATTACTTTGCAGTATAATATAATTTAGATAGAGCTTTGAAACCATTGTAACATTTAGTATAGAAAAAATTATTATTTGATTTTACCTTGAAAAACATTCCATAAAAGCTAACAAGAAATATTTTTACACATGAAATTATTTACGACAAGCGTTAAGTTTTTTAATATAAGGTTACGAGTATATTTTTACAACTTTACATAAGTATAACCACTAATGAATAGAATTAAGTATAGAAAATAAATCACTTACCCACTAGTAGTAAACTTTGTTAAAAATAATTATAAAAACCTGAAAAAAAAAAAAATTTTTAAAGGATTGTTCCCACCACAACCCGACATGACACGAGCATATCGCAACAATCCAAATTATTAAATCTAAAAGAGAAGATATTAAATTAACGCTGAAATAAAAATTTTAATTCACAACATGAGCATACTACAATAGTCTGCATTATTAAATCTATAACAGAAGATATTAAATTTACGCTGAAATAAAAATTTTAATTGATCACACTAAATATAACATGTATATACTGAAACAATTCACATTATTAAATCTGCAAGAGAAGATATTAAATTTACGCTGAAAAAAATTTTTAATTGTCGACATGTGCATACTGCAATAGTCTGCATTATTATCAAAAAGTTCATTGAATTATATTCTATAACAGAGAGAATATTTTTATGAATTTACTAGAATTAATTATCAAAAATAAATATAACGTCATCTATTGATTAAAAATGAAACTTAGAAAATTTAATACATGGTTTTGAGTATATTTTTCAAAACTTTAAATATTTTTAGTCGAATTCTAACTTAAAATATACTATCAACTTAGTAGTTAAAAAAAAGGGCTTATTTTCAGGACTTTAAAATTGTTTTGCTATGTTTTTTAACGTGATATATAATTTTACATAGATACATTCGCAAAATAATACAAAATAATAAGAAATTTTTACATAGATAGGCTAAAACGAATATTTTTTTCTTTTACTTGATATTTTTACACATGAAATTATTTTACAACAAGCGTTAAGTTTAAAATATCTATAATTTTTCTTAAGAATATTACTTTGCAGTATAATATAATTTAGATAGAGCTTTGAATCCATTGTAACATTTAGTATAGAAAAAATTATTATTTAATCTTACCTTGAAAAACATTCCATGAAAGCTAACAAGGGATATTTTTAGACATGAAATTATTTAAACAAAGCGGGAATTCCCCAGTAGGGTTATTTTTTCCTTTTAATATTAGAAATAAAAACTGAAATATGATTCAATCTAGATAATTATTTAAATTAAATACACATACCATACCAATCCATACTATTAAATCTGCAAGAGAAGGTATCAAATTTATCTCGCGATGTTAATAGAGAAGATTCTTACATTATCTGAAATAATACAGACTTTATTATGCTTAAAAGATATTTACAAGAGTTCATTTTAGAATTAAATGAATCATGGTTTGAATCCTACAACAGTAGGGGGTATGTGCAAACATGAAGACTTTAAATTATACAATTACCATCTAGAACCTGAAACTTAAAAATATATGTACCAATTTAAGTATCTTTATATAGTTTATGTACAGTTTTGAATATATTTCAAACCATAAGCACTTTTACAACTTTGAAAATATATTGTAAGTTAAGACGCTTACTAAAATTAAAAACATTTTATTGAGATAAAGACTTGAAAGATAAAATTTACAAGTTTTAATCCTAAATATTATATTTTATCCAGAAATGTAGACTATTAATATATGATTTTTAACCTTACATGCAGTGGCGTACGCAAGGGGGGGTTGATGGGGGTTATAACCCCCCCCATTGGCCCTGATTACATATGTTATTTAATTAGGTTTATGCACTGATTGCTCAAAACTACTCTTTCATAGTAATAGTCCAGTCAAATTAGCTCAAAATGGCGGCGAATCATGCATTAAATGAAGGGGTTGAGATTTTATCAGGAATGTGTAGGGGATGGTCCCCTGAGCAACGCATAATAAAGTCCCCTCGATTTCAGGCGCCACGGGCGGGGTCACTTTTTTCAGTTTTCTCGAAAACGGAAAAAATAGCAGCGTTTATCTCGAAAACGGTGCGTCGCAAAGAAAAATGTCATTCCCAAAAATTAAAGCTTATAAAATTCCCTTCCAAATGGTATATCCATGTTTGTACCGAAGTTTACCGTTTTCGAGATATGAGCCGTTGAATATGAAAATTTTTCAAAAATAGTGGTAGCGGTTCAGGTATCTCGTCAAACTTCCTCTTCTAACTCTTTCCCCTTCCATTTCTAAGAAAACTCGTGATAGAGAAAGTTGTAGAGCGAAAAATTTCATTCAAAAATGAATAGTGTTATGCTAATTTATCTTCACCAAGTAAATAGTTAGAGCGTTTTGAAGTTTAGGGGTTCTTTTCAACATTTCGCTTGTAAAATGCTCGTCACTCAAGTTTCGTTTCCATGGTCTGTAACTCTCTTAATCACTTCGTATGCTGTTTAATTAGATGCGTATAGTATTCGTAACCCATATAAATAATAAATTATGTATACCTGTACGTATAATGTATATCTCATAATATACAGACGAACACTTGTAGTACAAAGGAGGAAGTAAGAAAACAAACCAAAATGTATAAAAGTTGTTCATATAATCAAAAAATGGTTATCAAAAGTAAGTTCAAACAACAGTTACATAAAATATATTATATACAATTTATTTCATCAACTGCTTTCCTGTATATTAAAAGCCGTCAATCTGATACTTCGGAAAAAGTTTCAAACAAGTCAAAGTCTTCACTATCATTTTAGCTTCTGTAGAATGTCCGAATTTTCATGAAGTGATTTCCCTCAAAGGTGGCATCCCACTATAATGCCACGATCAAAGTCACTAAGCTCCTTTTACTTACTCATCGTCTCACAAACGCATAAATATGACCTGACAAACCACTACCAATACTTTTATAGCTTTCGGTTACGCATCAAATTACGTCATCTGCTAGATCCACTTCTTTAGGGGGGGGGTGTCCGGATACTTTTGGCCGGATAGTGTATAATGTATTATTGAATATTAATGAATTATATGAATTATTAAATTTACTTAATGGGGTCAGTACGAGCAAAGAAAAATGAAAGGTACCTGTGGTGATTGAGATCATGCTCATTTGGCGGGGCCTAGAACATGAGCAGGAACATTCGTTCCTCAGCTCCAGTAATGTCTCCTGGTGAAGATTTGGAGTCATAAAACACTTTGGCGATGTTTGTTGTTTCATTGGCATACCGCTGGAAACATTGTACTATTGCTGCTTTGCTTTTACCATAAATCGCTGACGTAGTGTCACATCCTGAGACACTATGGATGAAGAGAATGTACTGGCTGAATGATAAGACCTGAAGATGTTGGGAAGAGTAGAGCCTGTCTTCTGTGTTGCCCCGTCCAGCTTTCATGAAACACACATTCGTGTTTCGTGGGGTGAGTGCCACAAGTTAGACGAGCAGGTCTTACCTATCTACTATCACCAGAGTTCAATGAGAGGTGTTTTGCCACTCACCTCTGACAATACTGCAGTCAGCATCTCATTTTTCTGTAGTAGACTGTATACCCCTTGCACCCACGGCCTGAACTAACATAGTAATGAGCTTGGTTTTGTTCTTTCATTGAAAAGGAAGTTTTCCTGATGAACAGTAGCCACCGTGTTCTTATTGAAGTCAATATCCACTGATGTTTTACTTGATGCTCTCCGATGTTGTTCGTCTCTTTCCATGGAGTTCGTGTCTTCATAACCATCAAAATCCACAGCTGAACTGCTGCCGTAATGGTTGATTATGTACGATACATATTGATTGCAGATGGAGGCGAAGGTGGTGTTGGTGTTCCACTTTACTCTATGAAGCAGGAAGCCGCCATGGATTACAGTGAAACTGTTCTTCACATTGATCAGTTGATTGCATTTTGGGAAAGTACCAGACATTGCTGACATTTTGATTTTTCTCATTATCCCCTCGGCGAATAGAGACATAGGGTATGGGGCTAACTCGTACGTTAGCAACTCCTCTACATCCCCTTCTTTCTTCTTGGTGATCAGAGTTCTTTGAAATTTCATCAGAGTCTCTACCACCACTACCACATCATTAACTTTGATCATATTGCTCATCGCAGATAAAGGAACGACTGAGTCCTTCTTGGATTGTTTCACTTCTGAGAAATTCATTCCAACAAGAGTGCCCATTTGTGCGGGTTCCAATTTTCAAGGCCTGGTAGCAGTTGACGTTACTTGTTCCAATTACTCCCGTTGAAAGTGACATCAAACAATTACGTTCAGCAAAAGGCGGGTGATCAGCCAACCATTGATCAAGCTTCCTTCTGTCTAGATCATCTGTGGTTATGCGTGATGCTCGAAACTCAACATGTTGTTCTCCTCTTGCAGTATGGACACCACAAAACATCTCAAGTGAACTACATATTGCTGTAGCTGTGCGGGATCCCCCAACCCATTTCGCCAACAACGAATCACTAAAGCCTCGTCCACTTGTTAATTCTCCTTCACTCTTCATGTCACACATGAGTGTCACCTCAATTGCCATGTCAGACCACACACCAGCCATTGGTGTTCCAGTTCTGTTGACAGTGAAGTATCCAGGATCAATAAAATCCTGCATAAGTTGAAGGTGGCAAGTTGTTAGTCCCAGCATGTGTTGTACATATAGGTGAGTACACTTTGCATAATGAAAATGCCCGCTGGCATGGAAGTAAGGTATCATCAGTTGGGCGCTTGTCATATGATCTTCCCAGTTGCGCTGTGTTGCAATGAATTTTTTCATCAACACCACCATTTCAAAGTACTGGACCCACAAAGCTGCTGTTGGCCTATTAACTTTGAGACATGAGAATTCGTTGCTCAATTTCCACTGAATGCTGGCAAGGGAGGTATTTGTGGAAATGTGATGTCGAGTAATTTCTACTGAGGTCAGAAGTAACTGAACTACTTCTTCTTTTTCATATGGTGTGGTATCTAAATTTTCCAAAATTATCTGAGTTAGTGACACTTTTATACATTTTGGTTTGTTTTATTACTTCCTCCTTTGTACTACAAGTGTTCTTCTGTATATTATGAGATATACATTATACGTACAGGTATACATAATTTAATATTTATATAGGTTATGAATACTATACGTATCTAATTAAACAGCTCACAAAGTGATTAAGAGACCTTGGAAACAAAACTTGAGTGACGAGCATTTTACTAGCAAAATGTTGAAAAGCACCCTTAAACTTCAAAACGCTCTAACTATTTACCTGGTGAAGATAAATTAGCATAACTTTATACATTTTTGAAGGAAATCTTTCGCTTTACAACTTTCTCTATCACGAGTTTTCTGAGAAATGGAATGGGAAAGAGTTAGAAGAGGAAGTTTGACGAGATACCTGAACCGCTACCACTTTTTTTGAAAAAATTTCATATTCAACGGCTCATATCTCGAAAACGGTAACACTTGGGCTCTAAGTTAGCACCTATCCTTTTTAATATTTTTATGAATTACATTCCTAACTCTCCATTCACTACACTAGCCATGTTTGCGGATGACACGGCAATACTACCTAAGCATCAAAATGTTAAATATATGCACAAGTTCCTACACAGACATATTGGAATTCTTGAACGATGGTTCGAACGGTGGAGGCTGAAGTTAAGACCTTCAAAATCTAAAACTATTTTTTTCAGTTACAATAGAATTCCATCTCCTCCGGTCACAGTATGCAATCAACTGGTTCACTTTGAGAGAGAGGGCAAATACCTAGGAAATTACCTCGATAGTCGACTGACGTAGAGGAAAAATATTGAACATAACATTAGAAATTTTTTTTAAGCCCGTAAGTATATCGCCCACCTCCTGTACCAGAATCAAAAGGGTTTAGATAACAAACTACTCTTGTATAAAACCGTACTGCGTCCCATCCTGTTGTACGCCGTTCCTGTTTGGGGCTCAGCGGCTGACACCCATATCCAGCGATTGCAGACAATTCAAAATAAAACACTCCGCGGTATTAGGAAGGCGCCCTGGTACCTTAAAAACGTACTTATTCACAGGAATCTGAGAATCGAACCCATTCGGCAACACATTAAAGATCTCGCATCTAACTTCTACAAAAGATTATATTCAATAAACAACGAAGAAATAGCTAACCTCCCCGACTACGACCCAAGGGAATGCTATAGGCGTCCTAAGGGACGCCTATAGCATTCTTCCTAAGGCCTAAGTAATTCACCTAAGTAATTCACCTAAGGCCTAAGTAATTCACCTTGTAATTCACCTAAGGCCACTTTGATTATTCACCCTGGTCTCCTTCCCCTTTTTTAACTCTCCCTCGAACATCTTCTAAATTTTAATTTACATTTGCCGTTGCTTCTGGTTCTGACCTGCGTTTTTTTGATGGATCGACCTCAAGACTATCCTTACGGTAGCAGACGATTAAGCAAAAATTAGTAATTTTTTTAAAAATAAAACCTGCCACATTATTTACTTATTTATTTTTTGCTAGTATTAGTATTATTTATTTTTATTTATTTATTTATTATTATTATTATTAATATTTTTATTATTATTCTAACTTTCAAGTCAACACTTTTCTTTTAATCCTGAGAACGGAAGTATAGCCACAAAAAATTATCCATACCGAGGATATGGAGCCCTGTTCTCTGGTGACTCGTTAATGTACCATGTCTATGTCTATGTCTACGGTAACACTTGGGTACAAACATGGATATACCATTTGGAAGGGAATTTTATAAGCTTTAATTTTTGGGTTTGACAATTTTCTGTGCCACACCCTGTTTTCGAGATAAACGCCGAAAACTGAAAAAAGTGACCTTTTGACCCCCGCGGCGCCTGAAATCGAGGGGACTTTATTAGGCGTTGTTCAGGGGACAAACCCCTACACATTCCTGAAAAAATCTCAACCCCTTCATTTAATGCGAAATGAAAACCTAATTTGACTGGACTATAACCCCCTCCTTTGAAAATCTCTGCGTACGCTACTGCTTACATGCTTTCAACGATTACCTAAATTGCGATATAACCTTTAGACTTCCTTTTTAATAACATAAATATATATACATAAATGTTATCAAATTAAAATTTTTGATATACTTTCGTATAAGATAGTTTTCTACATGCAATTACCAAAATATTTTATCCTTACAGCAACAGAAATAATACAGACTTTATCATGTTTAGAAGATATTTACATGAGTTCATTTTAGAAGTAAATTGACCAAGGTTTAAATCTTACAGCGGTAGTGATATACGTAGACAATATTTTTGCTTTATATAAGAAAATAGTTACTATATATTTTAAAATTAAAATTAGTTTTGTTAAGAATAAAACTTTGCTGTATATTTTATAATATAAGCATATACCAAACTCTCATAGTTATCATTTTCAACAGTTAACGGTTTAAAATATACAATTGGCTAAAATACATATCCAATTATTTAAAAGTAGGATAAGCTAATAGAATTTTTATATCAAAGTTGTTCGATTATTGCTTACAAGACTTTAAATATAAAGTTTAATGAAACTGGATCAATTTAACTTTCCTTTTGATACATCTAGAGAAAAATTATCTGAAAAGTATGATGATTTTAACATAGCTAAAGAATTCGCTGAAAAGAAAATGATCAAGCAAGAATCTGCAGAAAAAGAGTCAATATACGATGATTTCATTTTAAACAGTATCCCACAAACTGTGAAAAAACGTGCTTCTAATCTGATATCTATTTTGAAACAATAACCCAGCATAATATCATGGAATGACAAGGTTAAGTGATATATCAAGGAAAACCTTATGAAAGTTCTAATATTATTGATTTATTCAATTCAATTTTAACTAATAAGAAGAAAAGTGTCAATACCCAAGCTGGATTTTTATCAGTGTTAAAGCGATTAAATATCGCACAACATTTCATACAAAACAAGCATTTATCTGTACAGCAACAAGAAGAAAAAATAGTTATCTCTTTAATAAAATCTGTTTTAAAACTATATATATTAGTGTTTTAATTTTTTTCTATGCATGCTTTTTAAATTAATTCACACATATGCATAATGAAATATACAAATTTATCTTTAAATTATCATTTATTTAACACATGAAAAAGTATTTACATAAAACAAATGAAGATTCACATTCACATTTTCCCATGTTCAATATAGTATTTAAAATTCGTAAAAAATATCATGTAAATAATCCTTAAATGTTTTTATAGTAATATTATCAAAAAAGTTTCCATAATTATAATGACACGTACAATAATTTAAGCATATATTTTTTACGATGTCTCCCAGAATGATATGATACAATGAAGTCTTTCCCATACTTTCATACTTTTCAGAGATTGAAAGTGATACACAGCAATATTCTTGGTTATGGGATTTCTCTATTTTACAATCATAGCATTTATAAATTTGATTAATACATCTACAGTACTCTTCGCGTATACAATGTAAATAATTTTCACGAGCTTGATTTATATCACAATGATCTTTATAACATACACCTTTTTTAATCACCTCACGTCGAAGAATTCTAGGAAGACTTTTACATAGTAAAGTTTCCTGAATACAGTCATCAACATTTGTCATTTGTGATATAAAAGCCTTTCTTTGTTTAAAGTTCAATTTTATAAATAACGGATTTAATTGAAACTCACCAGTTTCCCTTATAAACATCTCTTGAAACATATAGTCTTCTCCATCGTTGGTAACACATAATTTCTGATTCACAATAAAAGACTTGTCCGCATAAAGAGCATCGGATCTTAAAATTTTAGAACATAATTCACTCCACGTACTCGCACACATTTTAACACTCTGCTGTGCAGGATTCGAAACACCACATTCTCCAATATATATGTTAAATCCATCCTCGTTGTCCTGCAAACTGATACATTTACCATCGTATATATCCCATGATATGAAATACGATGTTGCACGCAACTGCTTGCTAATCTTTACACCAACAAGCTCTCCCTTAAATTTTTTTAACGGCGATTCCATTCTTATCCACTCGCACAAAATAACAACCTATTCGTTTGAAAATCTAGCAAGCGACTAAGTTTTCTCCCCCCAAAAAAATCAACCTCACAAGATATGTCTGATCAGATAAGATAATGCATATCTACTACTAGTCACATATTTTGAAAAACACATTTTTATAAATACTTTTAAAAATTATTTTCTAAAAAAGGTTTTAAATTAATACTTTCAAAATTATTATTCTAAAAAATATTACACACATAAATAAATGCAATAATTCATCTTTAAATACTATATATAGAACATGGGAAAAAAGTACTTACAATTTAATCTTCTAATATATCTTCGTCAAAATATTTATGAAATATTTTAATGTTGTCGCTAGCGAGAAAATTAGTGTTATTATAGTGACATATGCAATAATTGGTGGTAATTTCCTTTAAAGTCCTTTTAATATTTATATTAAATATAGCTGCTTTTCCCACAGCTTGATATTTTTCATTATCACTTGTGCTTAAGCAGCTATGTTGACGTTGTGAAGGATGGTCAAATTCACAGCCTCGACATTCATACAACTCACTGGATGTAATCATCACACTTTGTTTTATAACTTTGAAGAAATTTATCCGTGCTGTGGGAGAATCACAATGCTCTTTCACACAAGGTCCGTTTCTGTATACCCTATATTGTAACATGTTAGGGATGGTTTGAGTCAACAATGTCTTCTCTACACAGTCTATAATATCTGACGAATATTCTTGCAGTTTGTTGATTTGTTCCCGATTTAATTTTATACAAGAGTTTTTCAATCTGAAAACATTGTTCTCGTTTTTGAATAGTTGTTGCAACACACACTGTTCAGCGTTGTAAATCCCCACTAATTGATTATTAGCAACGAATGACTTTGTATTGTAAATTAATTGAAGTTGGGATATTTTCCACATAAAATCCCAAAATGTTGAGATGGTCGCCATTATACCGTTCTGAGTCGGTATACTGCTGTTATATTCACTAAATTCACGAATATGTACCCTTAGGCCTTTATGATCTTGATATATTAAAACGAAGACATTATATTCAATATTCCATGATGAAATTAATACTGGGCTGTTGCGATTTCTATAGTAATTCTCCATTTAATTCATTTGAAAAATAAATAAAAAATAAATAAATAAAAGAATTATAAAATAAACTTTTTAAATAAATTGGTTATTCATTAAGTGTATACTATAAGTTTCGTTTATTATCTATTAAAAAAATATACTAAGTTAACATTTAAAATATATAATAAGTTCCTATTCATGAAAGTTAAAAATATATCACTATATTTCTAAAAATAAAAAAGTTTAAAAATATTATTAATCAGAGAATACTTACGGGGATATTATCAGGAGTTGAATCTTGATTTTCCATGTTAGAAGACATATTTTGTCAATCGAAACTAAATAAAAATTAATTTATGAACTGTGTAAAGCGAGAATTCCTTTCACAATACCCTAATTCTTCTTTGCTATAGGTATTTACGGCTTATCTCAGTGAAAGTAGAAGTTATTTTTTTTACCTCTTCTAAAAATAGGGGGAAAATATTCATTGAGTTTTTAAAAGAATCACGAAACGATTCAAAAATTTCAGTTTTAAAGAATGGCATTGGTGTACTTATCTGAATGAATTGCTTTAGAACACTTTATCTTAAAAAGGGGATCTTTAAAAGCTATTACCTGCAAATATTTCCCCTAAAATGTGCAACTTTTGCGAGACTAAATTCTTATTATCAATTTTTATCTAGATGGCAGGGCGAGATGTTGTCTCTTTAAGATGGATTTCAACCCACCCTATGCAATAGCAGAAGGGACCGTTATCTACCCTTTGCGGGGGCTAAAGATAACATGTTGAAACACCAAACGCTCTATGTAGAATTTCACTTTCATTCCAAACGTTTAGTTGCTAGAAGTATAATCCTATTTTAGCAAATATTTTTAAAAATAAATGAATATGCCAGAATTTAACGCTCCGTCCTTCGAAGACTCTTTAAATGTTTTGTAGCTTGCGGGTCCTTCTACAATGAATCCGTCAACCTCTACATCTGCATATTGGAATGTTTCTGCAGGCCCCTCAACTTCATCCAATGTTTCTACTGATGAGATACCAGAAAACGACTAGATGGAGAATTACTATAGAAATCGCAACAGCCCAGTATTAATTTCATCATGGAATATTGAATATAATGTCTTCGTTTTAATATATCAAGATCATAAAGGCCTAAGGGTACATATTCGTGAATTTAGTGAATATAACAGCAGTATACCGACTCAGAACGGTATAATGGCGACCATCTCAACATTTTGGGATTTTATGTGGAAAATATCCCAACTTCAATTAATTTACAATACAAAGTCATTCGTTGCTAATAATCAATTAGTGGGGATTTACAACGCTGAACAGTGTGTGTTGCAATAACTATTCAAAAACGAGAACAATGTTTTCAGATTGAAAAACTCTTGTATAAAATTAAATCGGGAACAAATCAACAAACTGCAAGAATATTCGTCAGATATTATAGACTGTGTAGAGAAGACATTGTTGACTCAAACCATCCCTAACATGTTACAATATAGGGTATACAGAAACGGACCTTGTGTGAAAGAGCATTGTGATTCTCCCACAGCACGGATAAATTTCTTCAAAGTTATAAAACAAAGTGTGATGATTACATCCAGTGAGTTGTATGAATGTCGAGGCTGTGAATTTGACCATCCTTCACAACGTCAACATAGCTGCTTAAGCACAAGTGATAATGAAAAATATCAAGCTGTGGGAAAAGCAGCTATATTTAATATAAATATTAAAAGGACTTTAAAGGAAATTACCACCAATTATTGCATATGTCACTATAATAACACTAATTTTCTCGCTAGCGACAACATTAAAATATTTCATAAATATTTTGACGAAGATATATTAGAAGATTAAATTGTAAGTACTTTTTTCCCATGTTCTATATATAGTATTTAAAGATGAATTATTGCATTTATTTATGTGTGTAATATTTTTTAGAATAATAATTTTGAAAGTATTAATTTAAAACCTTTTTTAGAAAATAATTTTTAAAAGTATTTATAAAAATGTGTTTTTCAAAATATGTGACTAGTAGTAGATATGCATTATCTTATCTGATCAGACATATCTTGTGAGGTTGATTTTTTTGGGGGGAGAAAACTTAGTCGCTTGCTAGATTTTCAAACGAATAGGTTGTTATTTTGTGCGAGTGGATAAGAATGGAATCGCCGTTAAAAAAATTTAAGGGAGAGCTTGTTGGTGTAAAGATTAGCAAGCAGTTGCGTGCAACATCGTATTTCATATCATGGGATATATACGATGGTAAATGTATCAGTTTGCAGGACAACGAGGATGGATTTAACATATATATTGGAGAATGTGGTGTTTCGAATCCTGCACAGCAGAGTGTTAAAATGTGTGCGAGTACGTGGAGTGAATTATGTTCTAAAATTTTAAGATCCGATGCTCTTTATGCGGACAAGTCTTTTATTGTGAATCAGAAATTATGTGTTACCAACGATGGAGAAGACTATATGTTTCAAGAGATGTTTATAAGGGAAACTGGTGAGTTTCAATTAAATCCGTTATTTATAAAATTGAACTTTAAACAAAGAAAGGCTTTTATATCACAAATGACAAATGTTGATGACTGTATTCAGGAAACTTTACTATGTAAAAGTCTTCCTAGAATTCTTCGACGTGAGGTGATTAAAAAAGGTGTATGTTATAAAGATCATTGTGATATAAATCAAGCTCGTGAAAATTATTTACATTGTATACGCGAAGAGTACTGTAGATGTATTAATCAAATTTATAAATGCTATGATTGTAAAATAGAGAAATCCCATAACCAAGAATATTGCTGTGTATCACTTTCAATCTCTGAAAAGTATGAAAGTATGGGAAAGACTTCATTGTATCATATCATTCTGGGAGACATCGTAAAAAATATATGCTTAAATTATTGTACGTGTCATTATAATTATGGAAACTTTTTTGATAATATTACTATAAAAACATTTAAGGATTATTTACATGATATTTTTTACGAATTTTAAATACTATATTGAACATGGGAAAATGTGAATGTGAATCTTCATTTGTTTTATGTAAATACTTTTTCATGTGTTAAATAAATGATAATTTAAAGATAAATTTGTATATTTCATTATGCATATGTGTGAATTAATTTAAAAAGCATGCATAGAAAAAAATTAAAACACTAATATATATAGTTTTAAAACAGATTTTATTAAAGAGATAACTATTTTTTCTTCTTGTTGCTGTACAGATAAATGCTTGTTTTGTATGAAATGTTGTGCGATATTTAATCGCTTTAACACTGATAAAAATCCAGCTTGGGTATTGACACTTTTCTTCTTATTAGTTAAAATTGAATTGAATAAATCAATAATATTAGAACTTTCATAAGGTTTTCCTTGATATATCACTTAACCTTGTCATTCCATGATATTATGCTGGGTTATTGTTTCAAAATAGATATCAGATTAGAAGCACGTTTTTTCACAGTTTGTGGGATACTGTTTAAAATGAAATCATCGTATATTGACTCTTTTTCTGCAGATTCTTGCTTGATCATTTTCTTTTCAGCGAATTCTTTAGCTATGTTAAAATCATCATACTTTTCAGATAATTTTTTTCTAGATGTATCAAAAGGAAAGTTAAATTGATCCAGTTTCATTAAACTTTATATTTAAAGTCTTGTAAGCAATAATCGAACAACTTTGATATAAAAATTCTATTAGCTTATCCTACTTTTAAATAATTGGATATGTATTTTAGCCAATTGTATATTTTAAACCGTTAACTGTTGAAAATGATAACTATGAGAGTTTGGTATATGCTTATATTATAAAATATACAGCAAAGTTTTATTCTTAACAAAACTAATTTTAATTTTAAAATATATAGTAACTATTTTCTTATATAAAGCAAAAATATTGTCTACGTATATCACTACCGCTGTAAGATTTAAACCTTGGTCAATTTACTTCTAAAATGAACTCATGTAAATATCTTCTAAACATGATAAAGTCTGTATTATTTCTGTTGCTGTAAGGATAAAATATTTTGGTAATTGCATGTAGAAAACTATCTTATACGAAAGTATATCAAAAATTTTAATTTGATAACATTTATGTATATATATTTATGTTATTAAAAAGGAAGTCTAAAGGTTATATCGCAATTTAGGTAATCGTTGAAAGCATGTAAGGTTAAAAATCATATATTAATAGCCTACATTTCTGGATAAAATATAATATTTAGGATTAAAACTTGTAAATTTTATCTTTCAAGTCTTTATCTCAATAAAATGTTTTTAATTTTAGTAAGCGTCTTAACTTACAATATATTTTCAAAGTTGTAAAAGTGCTTATGGTTTGAAATATATTCAAAACTGTACATAAACTATATAAAGATACTTAAATTGGTACATATATTTTTAAGTTTCAGGTTCTAGATGGTAATTGTATAATTTAAAGTCTTCATGTTTGCACATACCCCCTACTGTTGTAGGATTCAAACCATGATTCATTTAATTCTAAAATGAACTCTTGTAAATATATTTTAAACATAATAAAGTCTGTATTATTTCAGATAATGTAAGAATCTTCTCTATTAACATCGCGAGATAAATTTGATACCTTCTCTTGCAGATTTAATAGTATGGATTGGTATGGTATGTGTATTTAATTTAAATAATTATCTAGATTGAATCATATTTCAGTTTTTATTTCTAATATTAAAAGGAAAAAATAACCCTACTGGGGAATTCCCGCTTTGTTTAAATAATTTTATGTCTAAAAATATCCCTTGTTAGCTTTCATGGAATGCCTTTCAAGGTAAGATTAAATAATAATTTTTCTATACTAAATGTTACAATGGTTTTAAAGCTCTATCTAAATTATATTATACTGCAAAGTAATATTCTTAAGAAAAATTAAAGATATTTTAAACATAACGCTTGTCGTAAATAATTTCATGTCTAAAAATATCCCTTGTTAGCTTTCATGGAATGTTTTTCAAGGTAAGATTAAATAATAATTTTTTCTATACTAAATGTTACAATGGATTCAAAGCTCTATCTAAATTATATTATACTGCAAAGTAATATTCTTAAGAAAAATTATAGATATTTTAAACTTAACGCTTGTTGTAAAATAATTTCATGTGTAAAAATATCAAGTAAAAGAAAAAAATATTCGTTTTAGCCTATCTATGTACAAATTTCTTATTATTTTGTATTATTTTGCGAATGTATCTATGTAAAATTATATATCACGTTAAAAAACATAGCAAAACAATTTTAAAGTCCTGAAAATAAGCCCTTTTTTTTAACTACTAAGTTGATAGTATATTTTAAGTTAGAATTCGACTAAAAATATTTAAAGTTTTGAAAAATATACTCAAAACCATGTATTAAATTTTCTAAGTTTCATTTTTAATCAATAGATGACGTTATATTTATTTTTGATAATTAATTCTAGTAAATTCATAAAAATATTCTCTCTGTTATAGAATATAATTCAATGAACTTTTTGATAATAATGCAGACTATTGCAGTATGCACATGTCGACAATTAAAAATTTTTTTCAGCGTAAATTTAATATCTTCCCTTGCAGATTTAATGATGAGAATTGTTTCAGTATATACATGTTATATTTAGTGTGATCAATTAAAATTTTTATTTCAGTGTAAATTTAATATCTTCTCTTATAGATTTAATAATGCAGACTATTGTAGTATGCTCATGTTGTGAATTAAAATTTTTATTTCAGTGTTAATTTAATATCTTCTCTTTTAGATTTAATAATTTGGATTGTTGCGATATGCTCGTGTCATGTCGGGTGGTGGTGGGAACAATCCTTTAAAAAATTATTTTTTTTTTCAGGTTTTTATAATTATTTTTAACAAAGTTTACTACTAGTGGGTAAGTGATTTATTTTCTATACTTAATTCTATTCATTAGTGGTTATACTTATGTAAAGTTGTAAAAATATACTCGTAACCTTATATTAAAAAACTTAACGCTTGTCGTAAATAATTTCATGTGTAAAAATATTTCTTGTTAGCTTTTATGGAATGTTTTTCAAGGTAAGATCAAATAATAATTTTTTCTATACTAAATGTTACAATGGTTTCAAAGCTCTATCTAAATTATATTATACTGCAAAGTAATATTCTTAAGAAAAATTAAAGATATTTTAAACTTAACGCTTGTCGTAAATAATTTCATGTCTAAAAATATCCCTTGTTAGCTTTCATGGAATGTTTTTTTCAAAGCTCAAATAATATTTCTCATTTTTTTCATACTAGTATGGAATGCTCTGTAATAGATACTTTTTCCAAACTATTAAGTTGATAATATGTTTTAAGTTTAAAAACCTAATAAAAAAATTTAAAGTAAAAGAAAAAAAATATTCGTTTTAGCCTATCTATGTACAAATTTATTATTATTTTGTATTATTTAGCAAATGTATCTATGTAAAATTATATATCACGTTAAAAAACATAGTAAAACAATTTTAATGTCCTGAAAATAAGCCCATTTTTTTAACTACTAAGTTGAGAATATATTTTAAGTTAGAATTCGACTAAAAATATTTAAAGTTATGAAAAATATACTCAAAACCTTGTATTAAATTTTCTAAGTTTCATTTTTAAGCAATAGATGATGTTATATTTATTTTTGATAATTAATTCTAGTAAATTCATAAAAATATTCTCTCTGTTATAGAATATAATTCACTGAACTTCCGATGATCCATAGCGTAACGGTATTACGTCGCTAAAAGTGGTCAGGTAATATTTCCTTAACGGGTTCAATTCTCGTCGAAAATACTTTTAAAAAAAATTTCTAAGTCTCAAAAATGTAGTTCCCTATTTAACCAGCAGATGGCAGCACCAGCTTAAAGCTGCTCCTTGTAAAAAATTTAGTTCCCTATTTAACCGATAGGTGGCGCTCCGCAGAGCACCTACTCACTCCAAGATTCTGCTGAACTACAAGGTTCCACTCTTTCCCGCTAGGGGGCGATAGCAGCGCTGCCCTCTCCTGATTGGTCCAAATCGACCGCCAGGTGGCCAGCTGCACTCTGATTGGTCCACGTCACTCAGTTAGCTCCGCCCACTTTAAGCTCCTCCCCTTAATCCTGCCCCGAAACTCATTTTTATACTACTTGCGTCAAAGGCTAACCCCGGCTTAAACTGGCCAAAAAGAAGATCACACCGTTAGTTTGATATACACTGAAGTGCCACTGAATTCGGGATACTTACCTAGTAACGAGTTGGGCCTCCTCTAGCCTTGATAACGGCTGCCACACGACGAGGCATAGAATCAACAAGTTTCTGGAAACGTTCCACGGGAATGGCTTGCCAAATATTGGCTAAAGGTGTCCATAATTCAGTAAGGTTCTTTGGTGCTGTGTGATGGCCTTTCACGTCTTGTTCCAAAACATCCCAAAGATGCTCAATAGGATTTAAGTCTGGGCTTCTAGGTGGCCAATTCATGACAGAGAAGTCAGAGGAATGCTCATCCAACCAGTCAGTAGCCAACCGGGACTTGTGAGAGGTACAGTTGTCTTGCTGGAAAACTCCATTACTGTGCGGATAACAGAACATCATAAACGGATCGAGGTGATCACCCAGCAACTCTACGTACCGAATTGCATTGAGGGAGGTTGGTTCACGCACCAAAGATCCCAAACTGTGCCACGAAAAAACACCCCAGACCATGATTGAGCCACCATGCCCTTGTACAGTTCCAGCCAGGCATGCAGGATCCATGGCTTCATGAGCCTGACGCCATATTCTCAGCCTCCCGTCGGCTTTAAGTAGTCGGAATCGAGACTCATCACTCCATGCTACTCGTTTCCAGTCCTCTACACTCCAGTCTCTGTGCTCTCTTGCCCAGGCAAGACGTGCAGCCCGATGGCGAGTATAGAGCAATGGTACTCTCGTAGGTCGACGGCTCCCGAAACCCATGCGGTGAAGCGAGCGTTGCACAGTCCGTTTACTGACTTTACGACTGACACCGTCATTAAACTGGGTGGTAATTTGAGCTAATGTTGGGCTTCGCTGGCTACGTACAATACGCCTGAGCCGTCTCTCAACACGCACTGTCAAAGTTAATTGTCCTTTGCAGTTTGCCCGATCGCTAGTTTTTTTCCACCATCCATGTATTTTTGGTATACTCTTGACACTGTCGACGTTGAAAATCCTAGCTGTCTGACGATTTCGGAAATTGAATGGCCCATGCGTCGCGCACCTACGATTTGTCCGCGCTCGAAGGCGTCTAAATCAGGCAGTTTACCCATACTGTCAATTCCAACAACTAATTCAGAACAACCACAGTACGCGCTATATATGCAGTTACCACAGCGCCCTCACTTGCGCATACATGATGCGCAGCGCTACACAATTTGCATAGGCTTTGCTATCCCTAATTCAGTGGCACTTCAGTGTATTTTATATTAACATTTTTAAAGATGTTTAGCTAAAATTTCATCGGAGTTTCACTTTATCGTTATATTTTATACGCACGGATATAAATAGCATATAAAATAATAGACCCCCTCTCCCCTTTTCTATCTATCTATCTATCTATCTATCTCTTGTTGTTGTTTCTAATGTCCCCTGACCGGAAGAATCCCAGACAAGGCCCATGTAGGCTAGCGGGCTGAGGGGCGCGGCTCTGGTTTACAATGATAGCACAAGGGTCGAAGTCTTATGGAGCCAGGTGTCACCTGAATTTTGACGGAGTACACCCAGGGGCAACGTCTGGGGGAATCATACCCTTTCCCACCCTTTCTGACCTCCTAGAGAGATTTTCCTGTCTACGAATTTCACATGTCCATATCCGGCCTAGATACGGATGTATTTAATAGCGCCTGCCGGGATTCGATCCGAGTACCTCAGCCTATATATCTATCTGTCTATCTATCAATATGTGTGTGTGTTTGTTTGTTTGTATACACTGGAGTGCGAAAATAACTGAGATCGCCGATCTCATTCGAAATGTGTAGCAAAACACACTCTCTCGTGAATGGTTTCGTCTGAAATCAGTGTATATTGAGCTGCAGACATTTGTGGAAACTTATAGAGCTAATTGCTCAGTGAGCGTGAAAGGTGACCATGATTTGAGCTAATTTCAACGAGGTTTGATAGTCAGTGCTCATGAGAGGGTTCATAGCATTTTAGGGTTAAAGGAATAGTTTAGATTTTCACTTTCTACTATTTCAAGGGTATACCTCGAATACAAAAATTTCGGTAAAACATTGAACCTACGGCAAAAGTGTGGCCGTCGTAAGACTCTGTGTAACAGTTACCGGCGCCTTCTGTCGAGAATCATTTCCAGGCACAGGAGTGCAACACTTGCGAAAATAACATCGCAATTCAATTCTGGGGCCTCTACTAACATCAGCGTGAGGACTGTGCAGGAGTCACTGCAGGATATTACTTTTTATAGACGATGCCCAACTCGCGTTCTATTGCTTTGCTCCTGACACAGAGCTCTGTGCCCCGTTTGAGATCGGGAACACCGCCGCGGAGCACTGGAAGACTGGAAACGAGAAGCCTGGTCTGACGAGTGTCGTTTCCAACTGATTCGGAGAGATGGAAGGCTCCACGTGTGAATCTAGCATGTCAACAAGAGGCTTTAAAGAAAAACGTATGAAGTTACAAATCTCTGGAAAGATAGTTTCATACTATATCCTAATGCAGTTTACCGCGATGTATTATCTTTATTACGTGCATGAAAAGTTACAGCAGAATAAAAACACAACTGTCTTATGGGAAAAGAGTTTTCTTAAACACAAAATTCTCCAAAAGGAGTGATTACTCTAAGAGCCTATCAGGCATTGCAATGCCACAATATAGTTCCAATAAGGTGTTAGCATTAGTAGCCTCACATCTTTTGCTATTAGAACGGAGAGTGGAAATCTTATCTAATCGTTTGATTATCACAAAGTTGGTCTCTATTTCTTCTGCGTTTTTTTTTCAATGTAAATTCTCTAAGCTATGTAACATGTTTAGGATGACAAGCAAAGTTAAACGAGTTGACGGGTCACCAAGAGAGAGATGCACAATAATTACTTTACATATTAGGCAACACAACGAAATTATAAGAAAAGTAGGCGCGAACATAACCAAATAAGGAATTTCTAAAATGTTAGAGAAGTATCAACATGCTCAGTCCATTCAAATCAAACTAGTAAAGGTTGAAAAATATTCACAACACCATAGTGTGATCAAAGAAGGGAAAAACTGTATTTGAGAGACAGAAGAAAACAGTCTAGGGCAAGCCTGCAAAACTCGAAACGTGATATGGGCCATATTACTTTACGAAAAACTGCTGCAGGGTGCAAGAAAATGGGATAGACGGGAAAGTTAAAAATATTCAACCGGACAAAAATAAATTACTAATAATTTTAAAAGTCAAATAAATATTAATATTCGAAGCTTATATATTCCTTTCCGGATATTATAAATCTAAAAATAATATGCCATATTTTTTGGACTTATAATATGTCCTCACAAAACACTTCGCGGGTCATAGAGCGAGTATTGGCAGGCCGCATGTGGCCCGCGGGTCGCATGTTGTGCAGGTCTGGTGTAAGCCAATTAAAAGGGTTTACGTTAATGTGGTGAAAACGTAAGTGCCAGGCATATTCGACACAGGCATGAAAATTTTGGGTTAAAATCCAGAATTCCAAAATTACCCTTTAAAGAAAGAAAGATCAGATTAGAATAGGCTACAAAGGATACGTGGCCAGAAGAACAATGGATCAGTTTCATGTGGACTGCTGAAATCAGAATATCCATATTGGGTACTCATGGAGTGAAATACATCTCAAGAAGAATGAGGAATTTGCACGTTTTTTTATTTTACATTTATGATATAGAAAATAGAAAAATATGATCGAAAGCATCTTTTTTTTTTAGTTTTAGAACTCTAAAAGTTAACATAATTTGTTTTTAAACGCGCACTATTTACTTCGTCTCAAAAACGCTACTTTTCCTACGCGGATACATGTGACGTCACAATGCACTATGGCGAATTTGTTTACTTCGGTGTTTGGATTGTGTTGCGTAGTTTGAGTTTGATATCTAGTGTTTTTTCTTTATTTTTAAGATGTCAAAGTGTGTTACAGAAAATTTTAAATATTGTTTAGTACCTTGCTGCACAAGCACAACGGCAAATACACCTGGAAAGCTTTTTTTTAGTGTTCCAACAGATAATGTCAAAAGGAAATCATGGACAGTTGCAATGAAACGCGACGAAAAAAAAATCCTCATTCAATAATTTTTTAATTTAGCTATAATTGTGAGTTTTAATGTGATACAGATGATTTGCCAAATCATTGCAGCAAATATGAATTTAAAATACAAGTTTTGACATTTTCCACTTAAATAAATATTTAAATATATTTGTAAACACAACGAGTTTTGTTATGAGTTATATTCTCCAGATGGTGAATTCCACCTAACATTAAACCATTACGAAAGAAAATCATTTTAAACAAACTATTAAGTGTTATATATCATTGGAAAGCTTATGACCTCTAGAACTAGAACGTACTATTGCTGTTTCCTTATATTAAGTTTGTTTTGTAGGGGATGTAATGGGAAAATATCTATTTGTAAGTTTTTTTAGCAAGTAAAATTATCATTTTTATACCTTATTACTTACGTAAATTATGCCACTGAATTTAATTGGAGTAAATTTAATATTAATGTAAAAACTATAAAAGTAAAATAAATGCATGTTTGTGACTGTTTTGAATATAAATAGCCTAGTTAAGGGTACAGTTGCAGCATCATGTATTATATGTAACATCTGTTACAAATAGTTTTAATATTTTTTATTACAGAAAAAAATGACTGATTTTTTATGTCAAGGTTCTGATAAATTACAGGCATGTCTTGTGATGTTATTTTTAAAATTTTTGAACAAATTGACATAATAGATTCACAGATTTTTTTATCTTATGATGCTATAGTACAAATGATGTTCCATTTTTGTGTAGCATCCGTTACATTAAAGATTTTTTTTTTTCAGCTTAAATACACCAGAAATAAATTTTGAAACCTGTTAAGTTTATCTTTAGTTTTTATCAGGAAAAAATAATACTCTCCTATTTTGAAGCATTAATATGCATCTCATAATCTTTTTATTATTTATTTTGTGTGTGAATGTTTCGTCCGTTACAATGGAATTCACCAGATGCTGGGTTGGGGGTAGGTGATGAAATTTTAAAATAAATACAATTTGTGTGCAAAATGTGACAAAAGCATAAAATATATTAATTATTTTGTAAGTTTATTTTTAATTAATCTTTTTACACTAGTTTTGGGTGCTAGTTTTTTACATAAAATATATAAAGTATTGTATTAAAAAGATTTTTTTATAACTGCTGAAGTATTACTAATTATTTATAAATTACTTAAAGCGGGGAAAGCTAACCATAGATGGTCTATTGTATCTACCCCAAACACACTATCATTAAAACTTTTAGATAAAATTAAATATAATACATAAAGGAACTCATCCAAAGATGCTGCACAATCATTGCATTGGACGGAAAGGACATTTTCTTCCTTTTCATTCAACTTGAGTTCCACACTGTAAGTCTTTTTTGTGACATTATGTTCTGGTGTCACCCTTGCATTGACTGTACAGATGTCTCCATCCCTTTTTACCTGAACATATCCTACAACATTATCTCCATAGCCTTATCGTCCAAATCTAAGTAAAAGTAACTTTCTAAGTACTAAAGCATTAATTTAAAAATGTGTTTTTAAAACACAAAATTATGGAGTTAGAGGATTGTTTAAAATTATTTTGAGTAGTACACATTTGTTTCTTTGCACCACTTAGTATGTGATTAGTCAAAAGTTTAATTATCATGCATAGTTCAGATTTATTATAATTCCTTTACCATTTAAAATACACATATTTCTATGATATGAATGCAGAACACTGAACACATTCGTAAATTTGGTAGTGTTTTTAATTTCTGTCAACTTTTTAATACACAATTAAAAATACTAAATATCCTATAACAGACACTACTTGTAATGTTGCAGAGCTAATTAATTCTACAAAATTAAACATGTACTATGAATGAATAATAATAGAAGCTGTTTATTAAACTTTTAGAGTACGATATTAATTTAATAATACGCATAAACAATGTGTAACTTTAAAGTTTGTGTAAAGTACAACGCACGTCAGCGTTCTACAATCTACATTACATAACTAGAATAAAAAATGCAAACAAATATATACATCCCTCTGAACTTTAAATCCTCGTATTTCTGCTCCCATAAAACTTGGATTATTTCCCAAAAAGGAAAACACTGCAAATGAATCCATTTTAGGCAGGTTGTCAGATTGCCCTTTTGCAAAACCGGGTAATAACGCCATGGTAAACAAAACAGAAATAAAACTAAGAATAAAGACGACGATAGAATATAATTTAAAAAAAAGGGGGAATAAACAATAGCCACAAACTAAAATTAGAAAAATTAAACCAAATTAGAAAAAAAATATGATTTTAAAATGTTAGTTTAAGAGGAGGAAACGTAGAATCTCGCGCTAGACAAATGTAAACATTGAAGCATAGTGCATAGTGACGTCAGAACCAATCACGTAGCGTTTTGAGGTCACATGATTTTTCAACACTTTTCGCTTATTTTAAATTTAAAATTCTTATTATTTAGATCTATATATACGTTTTAATTGATGTTTTCGAACAATTTGATAACCAATCTGTTAATAAAAAATAGAAATGAGCATTTTCCCCACATGTGCAAATTCCTCATTGGAGAAGATTTGCTTCCGGAGTACACAACACATACTGTGAAGCTTTCAGTTGGCGTTATACTGTGGGGATGTTTGACACCAAATGTTGAGGAAAGAATTGGTGTAATTAACAGCCCTTTAAATACACTCATGGACAAAAAAATTAGCGCACCAAGAAGGAGTCGTCAAAATGAAACGAAATTTTACATACGTAATGACTACTTTGATATAAGTAAATGATAAGAAAATCAAAGAAAAAGGATAATTTATTTCAGAGAAAAAGGCAAAAGAACGGAGGAGTTAATACTCCGTTGGACCCCCTCTAGCGCGAATGCACGATGCGATACGATCGGGCATTGAGTCATACAAGTTCTGTATGATGTCTTGAGACATTTCGTTCCATATTTGCTGTAACGTTGCCTCTAGTTCGTTCAAACTCGTGGGATGCCCAACTCGTCGTCCCAAATGATCCCAGATATGCTCGATTGGAGACAAATCTGGGGATCGAGCAGGCCAAGGAAGGGTAGTAACAGTGCGGAGACAGTCTTGTAACACCCTTGCCGTATGAGGCCGAGCATTGTCTTGTTGAAAAATGGCTCCTGGGAGCCGTTGCATGAGTGGCAACACATGTGGTTGCAGGATTTCATGAACATACCGCTGGGCTGTCATGGTGCCACGGAACAATACTAGGGGTGACCGTGTATTGCAGGCAATGGCACCCCATACCATCACACCAGCTGTGGGAGCGATGTGTCGCTGTACAGCAAAGGCAGGATTGAAGCGTTCACCACGGGCTCTCCCCACACAAACACGATTGTCATCACTGCCGAGATTGAATCTGGATTCGTCGCTAAAGACGACCTGGTTCCATTCCGCTGCAGTCCAGTTTCCTCGTGCGCGGCAAAACTCCAAACGGAGGCGTCGATGGGTGGGCGTCAAGAGCAGCACACGTAATGGGCGCCGCGATACCAACTGTCCTTCAGCCAGGCGCCTTCGTATGGTTCGATAAGACACAGAGGCCCCTAGTGAAGGTGCTACCTGTGCCTGGATGGCGGCCGATGAAGCAGTTGGCTGTACGCGTGCATTTCTTACGATGTGGCGGTCTTCTCGACGACTGGTCTGTCGAGGGCGTCCTGAGCCTGGTCTTCGTGTACATTACATCTCTCGGGTCCACTGGTCCCAACACCTCCTCACAACACAATCAGAGCGGCCTAATTGACGAGCTACTCGCCTAGCTGACCACCCAGCTTCCATCATCCCGACGATTCTCCCCCTCTCAAACTGCGACAACTGCTTTTATTGTCTTCGAACACGGCGTAATGGCATGTCTATCTCAGCTCTTCCTCTGTAAATGATTCAGCACACTGAAACAAGCTTTGGTTACTTGTTTTATACTCCACAGAATACGATGTTCAACGCTCTCTACTGGCTATACATAATGCGCAATCACGTTGCATTTCTAATCATTTGCATATCTCCCCGACATGTACCTTCATTGCAAGTTTCGTTACGATCCCGCAATTATTTCTTGGTGAGCTAATTTTTTTGTCCATGAGTGTATTAGAAAATATATCAAAGATGTGTGAAAGTCAGTATTAATACAGTCAGCCCGCTACCTCTTCATAACAGACCTGATAATCAGACCTTCATATCTCAGCAGAACTGTTATGGACTATTATGAGTATAGCCCCTCTACTCGTAATAGCCTGTACACAGCACTTCTACTCACATTCAGCTCCTTGGCTAGTGCGCGTGTGCTCAACTCGGGAGTTTCTTCCACCCGACGAAGTATCGCATCTTTCTGTGCTCAGCCCGCCATGCGTTCTTTCATTAACATCGTGGAGATTGTGTGTTGGATCGACGCTTCCAGTATTTCTCAGTCTGTCAACCCACCTGCGGATGACGTTGGCATCGGGAGGACGGCGTGATGGATAGCGACGGGCATACTCCCTAGCAGTTCGTAAGGCATTACCATTACACTGACTGAAGATAAAGTACATGTCGCAATATTCACGAACGGAATACATTATCACCATGTGAAGATTACCGGTAGCTACTAGATGCAGCCTTTTAAATACAATTCAAACGGCGACTTCACGTCATTCCACGGTGCGCGCATGCATGCCTCGATATGCGCGGTGGATATTTTTAAGGTCTTCTTGTCCGCTGTTCTTGTTTCCAATAAATTTTTTTCCGTACACCGGATATGACGTCATACTTTTCGATTGAAATTTTTCTCGAAAACTATGGATTGTAGAGGTATAGTTCTTCGGGCATTTTTTATGCATTCTACACAAGGAATCTGGCTGTGCAGAGTTTGGACAGTCTTGATGAAACACTCTGTATATATATATATATATATATATATATATATATATATATATATATATATATTAATTATATTGTAGCAACGTGGCTATAATCTCCTCTTTACTCACCTGGCCGATTATCAGAAGCGGCACTTAAATGTGTTTAATGACGTTATTTTTTCCATTAGCAAGGACAGTTTTCATTAGCAGCGAACGCTCTTTGGACCGCATGATCATTAAGGAGGGGATTTCATTAAGCACCGTAGGAATGACTCTTTTGGAACCTTCTGGAGTTTCTGTAAAGGAATCTAGATTGTTCTAGAATATTCGGAAGGGTTTTAAAAAGGTCGAGCACATCCTGGAAGCGACCAGAGACGGACAGAGGAACTGCTGATCGGAGAGAGCGCGGGAAGCTATCGCTAGAGGAAGGATCGACAGGCCCGCTATTCTGCGTGATAAAGTTTTATGTTGATTGTCTAGTGAGGCCGGTTAGATGCTGTATGTAACGGTGTTGTATATACCTTGTACATATTTTAAAGCAATGAAAGAAATAAGAGTTTAACTATAATGAACGGCTTTGTCCTCTCTCTGAAACAACCTCTCTCGAATAGTGAAGTGTAGTTGTGGGCTACGACGCCACAATATATATAATATAAATAAATTGTGTGTGTTTGTGCATGTGTATGTATGTATGTATGTATATGTAATAAACGAATACATATGCTATAAGAAAGAATTGAGGATGCGCAAACATTTTAAAACTTATAGGAGATGCTGTAATAAGTCCACACAATGAAGGAAGAAGAATCGTAGGAAGAAGAAAAATGTATAATCACAATCATATGGGAAGTCAGTTATGGAAGAAAAAATGTGTCATCATTTTATTCGGTTGTAGTGTGTTCAATTGTAGTGTTATAAAGATAGATTAGCAGCACATAAAACAAAATATACATTAGCTTAGCAGTAGTGGCCACATTGTAGAAAGCATTAGATTGCCAGAAGTAACCGGAATTCGGAGAGGGAAGATGAGCGTTACATTTTGATGGATTAGAGGAGAGAAATGGACGTGGCCTTTCCTAGCGGCCAAAAGTTACAAAAAGTTCTCCGTTCAGGCATACATAAAATGGAAATTTCACTATTCCCCCACCAAGGATATAATTTTTTAAATGGTTAATATTGGTCACGTGATTTATACACTCGTTTAACATTAATGAAATTTATGGGGAAAGAGTTCGCTTTGGGCTGCGCTCGTTACTGTGTTCTGTGAGTAAGAATTTGAAACCGGGCCTTATTTATTATAGACAAACTTAATGAAGTTAACAGATTCGAACCCTATAAGGTAATGTTATTGGGATTTAGATATTTCGAGTGACTACGTAGTGATCGGCACGTGCATTAAAGTCAAATAGAATTTATCACTTAAATTATTCTTAGATTGGATTTTGGAAGAGGGGTTGTGCTTTATTAAAAAAACAGAATTTAGAATACTCTTTGGGTTAAAACTAGGAGAATGCATTTATATATATATATATATATATATATATATATATATATATATATATATATATATATATAATAATAATAATAATAATAATAATATATATACCGGGTGGCCATAATTAAACTGACATTGCTCACAGTGTTCTGTAGCTCGATCTATTTGCGAGAATGACGCCACATTTTGTAGGAAGATTAAACAAGACGGGGGACGAAGGATTCCGCGAAAGAAAAAATTAATTCCAAAAGTCACCGCTAGGGGAATATTTGGCGCTGTGTAATAGAAAATAGGGTGTTAACAAATGCAAATTAATACGGAAATTACCTTTTATTTTGCATTCAAATGAGGTTCAATGTGGCTGCCGTTGTTGTGGACCACATATTGCATTCTGTGCACAGTATGCACAACAGCAGAAAGTAACATGTCTGCAGGAATCTCCCGTACAGTCCGTGATATGTTATCCTTCAACGTAGCCAGGTCCTGGACCACTCCTTGATAGACCTTGGACTTAAGGTAACCCCATAGCCAGAAGTCGCATGGGGTAAGATCAGGCGACCGAGGTGGCCATGCAGTTGGAAAGTAGCGGCTAATGACTCTTTCTGTTGTGAATTTCTGTCGTAGCAGCTGTTGCACCCGTACAGCAACGTGTGGAGGGGCTCCATCTTGCATGAAAATGATTTCCCCCAGTCATTGTCTTTGCTGAAGTGCCGGAATGACAAAGCTGTTCAACATGTGGAGATATTTCTCTCCGGTAACAGAACAGGTTTCCGGTCCTGTCGGAGTAATGTTCTCATAGAAGAATGGACCTACGATAAATTCCGCTGTGAACCCACACCAAACAGTTACCTTTGGTGAATGTAAGGGAATTTCTGTGACTGCATGTGGTGATTTGTCATCCCAAATTCGGCAGTTCTGGGTATTCACAGTTCCATGCAGGTAAAAGTGGGCCTCGTCTACCCATAAGATTTTCCACGGCCAAGCATCATCCACCTCCATTCTGGCAAGAAAGGTGAGAGCAAAAGTCAATCGCTTATCATGGTCGGGGTACAGTAACTCCTGTACACGGCTGATCTTGTATGGATAGAAGTTGATAATCTTTCGTAAGATTTTCCATACCGTACTGTAAGGCATATCCATATTCCAAGCTAATCCACGAGCGCTAGAGGTGGCAGCAATATTGTCTGGTCCTCTGTCGACAATCGCCGTGGCAACTGCTTCGATTGTATTCTGTGGTACAGGTTTTTGTCCTCTGCCTGACTGAACCTTCAGAGAACCTGTTTTCTCAAACGTCGCAACCATTGCTTTTAGCCCATTAACTGACACAGGACCGTTACCTTTACGCATTTTTTTGTGCATTCTAAAAGCACGAAGAGCGGCTGACGCGTTGCACTGGTTGAGGTAAAAGAATTTGACCAGTAACGCACGCTCGACTAAAGAAGGAGACATTGCACATAAACTTTCAATCCGATTGATTCGAAACGTAACACATTGCCGTTTAAAACCCAAGCAGCTGGCACTGTGCCAATGGATGTAACGTGAAATTTGAATAAAGAACTTCTTCTGCTCAGCGTACGTGATATTGCAGATCACGAGACTTTATCGGTGTTTATGTAGATTTTACGCTTTTTTAAAAGTGTTGCCATATTGCACTTGAACTAAATAAGAAAATGTGCATAATAAAAGGCAATTTTATTCCGTATTAATTTGCATTTGTTAACACTCTATTTTCTATTACACAGCGCCAAATATTCCCCTAGCGGTGACTTTTGGAACTAATTTATTTTTTCGCGGAATCCTTCGTCCCCTGTCTTGTTTAATCTTCCTACAAAATGTGGCGTCATTCTCGCAAATAGATCGCGCTACAGAACACTGAGCACTGTCAGTTTAATTATGGCCACCCGGTATATACAATTAATTTAGTATTTCTGACAATTATACATAGAGTAACTGGCCACGAACACAGGACAGTAAAAGAACCATGTGATAAAACCTTTAAAAATACTGAAACTTTTAAAAGATTTAAAGGTGAACAAGCAACAGTTCACGCAAATGACGAATTCAAATGATGAATTTCAATTAGTTTTTTAATTCCCTCATACTTTCTCTGAATTCGGATCCTCGTTCGTAAGTTATCTCTTCCTTTTCAGTTCTATTTACCTTTTAAAAGAGCGTATTTGGATACCATCATAGCCTTTTGGCAGAAATTAAACACAAAAATGGAACCATTATTTGTCTTTCAAATTCGAATTGCATTAAAAATTCATTTCTTCGTCTTACCAAGTCTTTAATTTTTAAAGAACATTACCGATATAAAAAGCGAAACGATAGCGTTGAAATACAAGGGATTTATTCGAAGGAATTTGGGAAATATGTTTAATATTTTACTCTTGTAGAAGCAATTTGGTATTTCGTCTTTTTTGCACAGATTTTAAAACATTTCTATAAACGTAAAAGAAATATAACAAAACTGAAAGGGAAATAAGTTTTTAATACCATGTTCTCTTGTTTAGTTCTTGAAAAAAAACTAATATTATGCTTAAATACTTTTCAAAACTAATTTTTAGAAATAAATTTGGAATTGATTAAAAATATGGTACTTAATAACATTTTGTTAACTTTAGACATCATATGACATAGTAAAAGACCAACAGAATATATTTACTTAATTTACAAAATTTACCATGAATACCTAAATAAATACACTATCTACCAATAAGTATTTGGACACCTGTGATAGAAAAGAAAAACAAAATTTATTCATATTCAATTGTTGGTAGAGACTCCACACGAGGCAATTACAGCCTTAACCCTCCGGGGCATGCTTACTACAAGTTCCTTATATGACGGCTAGTAGTATTTTCTTCCACTCGGCATGGAGAAGACGTGTAAATTCCTTCACCGATTTTAGACGGTTGTTGCACCCCTTAATTCGGAGATCCAACTCGTCCTAGAGGTTCTCGATGGGGTAAAGGTCTGGGCTCTGGGCACGCCAGTCCATTCGGTTAATCCAATTGTCACCATACTAATCCATGGTGGAACTCGCACTATGACAGCTGGCGTTGTCGTCCTGAAAGTAATATGGGTCCAACCCGTAAACCTGCCACAACGTAGGAAGGACGCTAACATCCAAAATAGTGCAGTAGTCGTCGGTGTTGAGCTTACCATGAAGTTGGATGAAGGGTCACAGTCCATACCAGGAGATACACCCCCAGACCATAATTCCACCTACGCCGAACTTTACTGTGGGCACAATGCATTCTGGCAGGAGGCGGTTCTCCAGGCAGACGTCAGACCCCTGACCATGTCATCTGAACAATAGAGAGTGAAACTTGATTCATCGCTCCAGAGAACCCGTTTCCACTGATCTACAGTCCAGTTCCGACGTGCTTTGCACCACATTAATTGAGCAGCTCGGTTGGACTTTGTGATCAAAGGCTTATGGGCGGCAGCACTACCATGAAAACCAAATAGATGTGCTTACTTACGGATGATATTCCTCGCAACAACACTCCCGGATGCCTATTGAAACTCCTGGAGTATGTGGGCCATAGGTTGGGTGCGGTTCTGCCGAATTTCTCTGGACAGCACCCGTCTGTCTCTATCTCCAGTTTAGTGGGTCTGCAGATTCGGACCATATTTCGACAATCACTGCTTACCTTCTTCCACTTCAGAATCACATAGGCCACTGTCAATTTTGGGTAATTCAACTCACTACATATGTCCCTTAAGGATCGGCCATTTCTGTGATACCCGACGATTACACCTTTCTCGAAATCATATAACTCTGCACTTCGTGGCATCTTACATGCGACTAATGTCAATGTTGTTTCCTACATGATATTTAACGGTGGAGGGCGTGGCGTACAGGGTGATTATAATTAAAGTTCCACTTTGAATGGTCATAAAAGGAAAACTACTGGACCAAATGTTACCAAACTTGGTAATAGTTTAAAGAAGGTCATGGGAATTTTTTTTCCGCCAGAAAAAGTTCAAAAACTTACCACCAGGGGGGAAATGGCACTGTATGCAATATTGTTATATGAAATAAGGGTCGGTATCTAGCTTAACCTTTTGTTACACGGGTTTAACATTTTATATACCCTTAAGAAACATTGACCTAAACAAAATTACCATTTAAAGTGTGAGCATTCCGGAAATCGTTTCCTTACAGATCCCTAATTTGTGAATTTTGAAGCCTGAATTCGGCCCTAAGACATGAAGATATCCTTTTAAAACGTTTTTTATCGTTTCTAAAACGAAACTGTTTGTGGGGTTATGCAAAACCGCAATGGCTTGTAATTGGCCTACGGCAGGAATAAGCAAATGATTTATGCAGATGCGCTTTACATGTCATTTGATTTTCCTGATAAAAGTGAGCTTGTTTGTCAGAGTTCTCATTGTTACGAATCGACAATGTCTCTAACCATGCAAGACCGTGCTTTTCTCGTTAAATATTATTATGAATGCGATAGCAATGAACGGCGTGCTTTGCAAAGGTATTATTCAGTAAGAGTTATACGCCGAGGGCCAATGATACCACAGGGTTTGAGGAAAATGATGGCAAAGTTTGAAGCCACGGGTTTGTTATCTGTTATACCTGGGAGGGGAAGGAAACCTGCTTCTGTGGAAACCGAGGAGGCTGTTACATTAGCAGTGGAGGAAGAAACAATGGAAAGCTCACACGGTACGTGCAGCGTACGTGCTGTCGCACGTCGAATGGATGTACCATGGAGTACGGTGTACAAAATTGTCCGAAAGTGCTGCAGTTCTACCCATACAAAATCAAACATGTTCAAGAACTTAAACGTAACGATCCTGCTGCAAGAGAATCTTTCGATTTGGAATTACTTGCACGGATGGAAATGGACGAACAGTGGCCATGGAACATTTTGTGGACAGATGAGGCCCATTTTTACCTAAATGGTGATGTCAACACCCATAACTGCAGGATTTGGGCCAAACAAACCCCTCATGTTATCTACCCAGTTCCATTGCATTCTCCTAAAGTCACCGTTTGGTGTGGTGTGACAGCTAGTTTCATAATTGGACCATTTTTCTTTGAAGAGCAGTCGACAGCTGGATCTGTTACATGCACTGTGACTGCGGCTCGCTTAGAGTCAATGTTAAGATGTTTCGTGATACCTGAACTCCAGCAACGTGGCATTTTAAACACCACGATTTTTATGCAGGACGGGTTCCCACTGCACATTGGTACATGTGTCACACTGTTATTTAAGCAACATTTCACGAATGAACGGATTATAGGCCGAAACTTCTCCACAAACTGGCCACCCCGGTAACCAGACCTCAACCCCTGTGACTTCTGGCTGTGGTGTTATCTCAAAAGCACTGTTTATGGTGATAATCTAAAGAATTTGGCGAAATTGAAAGATGCGATACACCGACATGTCCGTAACATTCCTCCTGACATGCTAAGAGATACTTTTGAGAATGCAGTAATGCGATTTAATTTGCTTTTGGAAAATGGTGGACGCCACTTTGAACATGCTTTGTAACACGCTTCAGAAGCGATTAAACACATTTTAAACCGATGTCTTCATGTCTTGTTTCGTATAAAAATATTGCATACAGCGCCATTTCCCCCCTGGTGGTGAGTTTTGATTTTTTTTTTTTTTTTTTTTTTTTTGCGGAAAAGAAATTTCCATGACCAAGTTTGAAAAAAAGAAATTCCCATGACAAACTATTACCAAGTTTGATAACATTTGGACCAGTAGTTTTCCTTTTATGATCATTTCAAAGTGCAACTTTAATTATAACCACCCTCTATATCAGGACCACAGATAGCGTCATTTGCATGGGTGTCTAAATGCTTATTGGTAGATAGTGCATACCCTGAAATTTACTGTAAGTATCACACGACGTATTTAATTAAAAGAAAAAGTCGTGCACATTTAGTGACGTACTCTTTATCACACTTTGGTATGTTTTCATTAAAAGCTAAAAATTAAAATAAATTTCCTAAAAATTTATTATATATTTTATTTCATTTAATACAAAGTGTTATATCTCTGGCAAGATTCATATATTTTTAAAATTGTCATAACAATATACAGGTAGTCCTCCTACAGCACGGCATCTTACACGGTTTCGCTCTAACACGATAAGATAAATTGCGGGAACCCTCGTATAACACTGCAACCTGTAATACGGTTTCTCTCTAACATGATAAAAACTTTGCGAAAACCTTCGTACAACACTGTACTTCTATAGCACTAGATAACATGATTTTTGTTTAACACATTTAAAAACTAAATTACCTTAAAATAATGACGAGAAGAAATAATGAACTATAGTGGCTTTACATGAAAATGTATAAACAAATTATAATTTATTCATTTATAACTCTATAAAATTACAAGAAGGCCTAAGCTTAGCTGAAAATCTTGAATCATTTTTCCTGAATGCAGACCCTTCCGCTGAAAGAAGCCGAAAATTCAAAAGGGAGTTGCAAAATTGTCTATCTCCATACCGTGGATCTATAATTACCTTGTAAGAAAGAGCAAATAAATCAAAATTACAGATTTTTCAAAGAGGACAGAATGTGCAAAAAATCTAAGTGAATAAAAAGGTTCTGAAAGTGAAGGTGATATCGTTCAATCGAAAAAACCTTGATTGTACTGAGCAGTGATGAGAAAGAAATTTATTAAATTAAGGTCGCATTAAATGAAAATAATATTTTTTTGTTTCTTTTCGTTTTGTGTTATAGATACATTTATATTTTCAATAAAAATTAAGTTCCTTATATGGAATTCTTTAAAAAAATGTTTGTTTTTAATAAGTTTTCAGAACGTAACCCCCCTTTTGTACTGGCTCTGGGTCTCATATAACACGGTTTCACACAACACGGCATTTTCTAGGAACCTATCTACCGTATTATAGGACGGTTACCTGTACTTAGTTTTCAGTTGCATTTGAGTGATTATAAATTTAACACTCAACTCACTAAATAATATTTTTTGGTTCTTAACGATCTTTTGTTGTAATATTCGCAAAATTTATAGCTTAGCATGAAGCTAGTTTTAATTACTTGTTATTCTATTAAGGGCTGCAAAATTTTCATGTGATATGAAGCATGGATACTTTTATTTGTATTGCGATAATAAGGTACTTCTGATTTTTTCTGGGAATATATGAATTTGTGTCTTTTTTAATATTTCAAAACAAATGTAAATTAATATTATACAAAAATTGTGAACTTTTTTAAAGAACTAAATACTTTATCTTGCTTTGAAAAGAAAAGTAAGACAGTTAGTCTTTTTAGGGTTTGACAAATGCCTTTTTTCCTCTCCTCTGGTATCGTAAATATGTATTGTTTAGACATAAGTTTCATGTAATTGTTAGAACCTTTCTAGTTACAATAATAATAAATACATTCTAATTCAGCGGGGATCAAGCCGTCAGAGCATTGAACAATATCCTGTAAAACTATTTTTCTCTTGCTTGTCAAATCAGCGGTTTCGTTAACTTTTTTACTTTATTAATGACTTAAAGAAAATGTATTTTCTCAAATATCCTTAGTAGGTTAGCCGTTGTTCCATTACGTGAAAATTATTGAAACAATGATAAATTGTCCTCTACTCATTTGATTTCCTGCACTGGTAGAGATTTCAATAATAAATTTAAAACAAGTAAACTTTGGTCACTACATAAAGAATGTCAGCTTGAATAAAATAATTTAAAATGAAAACTGATATGAAATTATTTTTTTGGCAGTATTGTTAGCATAACATACATAGTCTGTTATTCTATTATTCAGAAAGAATGTATTTTGTGATGAATACTACCAATGAATTTAAAACAAAGGCCTGTTTTTAACTAGAAATTTAAACAACAGCAAGAAACACGAATGATTTTCTAGTCAAGTATATACATATCACATAATTTTTTTTTAGATATGAACGTTTTTTTACTAGAAAAATATTAATAACAGAAAGATCAATAAAGGGGGGGGATTCATTTTTATGAGGCTATATTTACTAATTTCCGTCTTTCATCAAGACATTTTGGGTAAAGGGAAAATTCTTTGGACATAAAAAGTTCATTTCAATGTATTATGCATCTTTCCTTCATTATCTTTAGTTAATTTAATATTTCCCCGTATTGTTATGATCAGAGATGTGTCCCAGTGGCTAAAATTTACTTTATAGTGAAGCAAGAAGGCTATTAGTTGCACCGTGTTAAACGTGAGAGAGTAACAAAATTCCTACTGTTCAACAAGTAGTGCTTATCAATCCATTTCCCCTAAAAAAATGTGTCAGCTGTGAGAGGTATGAAGACAAGTGAGGACCATTGTTTTCAGAACATTCCGTCACTGTGTTGTGTCGCCTCTCTGAAATCAGCAGGTATGTTTTATTAAATGGGTAATACTTCGAAACTTTGTGAAGTGTGTTTCTTAAAATCACAAGTGATTTATTTAAGCTTTTGTTATATTTGCTGCTGCATGGGGTGACTATTGCTTAAAACACTCGATTCATTGAAATTGTCTCATATCACTTGCCTTGGTGCTTTATAATTTAATTTTTCTCTACGCACATGCATTAATTGTTTGTAGGGCTTATGTCAGTTTATCATTTGAAGGAATATCTGTTTAGATAAAATTAATAAATTGAAAGTAATTATCAGGAACTGGGACTTGTTTTAAACTAGCCTTTAGAGGAAGAAGGCTAACATGGAGATAGTACATAAAGGCTCTAGAAATTTATCTTTGTAATCTGCAATAGTTTAACAATGTCATTTTCTCAAAATCCAAGTTCTTTCAGATGTGTTCAAATTAAATGATATTCTTATGATAATTATCAAATTATCTTTATCTTAATTATTATTTTATTCATTATTTTGCAACTGAATGAGAATTTTCTATCTAAAATGTATGTTTTATTTTAGTATTACCTCATTTATTGTGAATAGTAGTTGAACTTGATACCATATGCATACTGTATGTACAATCTTGTTGTTATCGCATCAAACTTTTTGGAATTCACATTTTGTGTAGCATGAAAGATTTAACTGCATTAAATACTTACAACGAGGTAAATAGAGAAATTTTAAATAAGCAGATATTTGTACACTCGTCATGTTATTAAAAATAAATATCTATGAAAAAATGATTTATTAGTGTATGTAAGCTGAATGCTGAAAGAGAACAAATTCAGTGCATCCTCTTTGTATGCCCTCTCATTCTTCATAGATTATAGGGTATGCAGCCACGCATCCCTAATGCTCCAGGCGCAAATTTACACCTGTTTCAGTTTGTTTCACACACATGATGAATTTGTTCTGAGAGTTTCGAAAGTCTTTATAATGCTTTATAATACCCTAAAGTATTTTTATTTAAATGCAAGAATGTCTAAAAGAACGTCCCAATAATTATCACTTAAATATGCAGTTATGTTTGAGAAAATGCTAAATATAATAGTAGATATAAACAGAAAAATTGTTCAATTGAAGATGTTTGTTTCCATTCTGTTTTCCAAACTAAAGCTATCTAACCCATTTTAAGATACCTAACCCATTTCAGAAATTGTTTTAAATTTTTTTTTTGAATTTTAGATTTCTCTTACGATGAATAAAAATTATCACCCGAAAAGGCGTACCAAAAGAAAATTCGTAAAATAGTAAGATAGATGAATTATCTAGTCATTATACTTTTTCTTATAACCTTCTTATCCCTGAAGAAATGATCCCGTAAGCCTTTAAGATCATTTACAAATCAAATAAGTAATTGAGAAACAAGGAATATAGCGGTACTTGCTGGTTGGTAAAAGCTAAGAGATGCGATTGGTGATAGAGACAGATTTTTCGATGCGTTGCAAATCCTTTCATCTTAGAGAAAAAAAAAAGAGTGTAGATTATTTTCCTTTTGGCTTAAATAATATTTTCATAACTGGCTATTTTATGCACCTGTTGGAATATTAACCCTGCTTATACAAAGTATTTTTTCATGCAAAAGTAATTTCACACCGTGACGCCTTATTTCGAAGATCCGAAACTTTTATACAGCAGTGAATCTACAGAAAAAAACCTGGAACATCTCTCGAAAATAATGGGACTCTAAATATTACATTTTTTACGGAATTGTTATGCATCATTTCAGATTAATTAAATGACATAATTATATTTATTTGGAGCATGAAATTTTAATTATAAATACTCATCCAAATTTCATCTTTGTTCTTTTGAATGATACCCAAAAGTTGTACACATTTTATAAATTCCAAACACGATTTCGTTCATTTTTTTTTCAAAACACGTATCAAAAGTTTTCAACTTTTCAATCGAGTCTACAAGCATTTAAAAATGTTACACAGTTTTTCTTTTTATCTTCACCCACACTGACAACAAACCCGTTCTGCTATTCTTTTCTCATAGCCCCTCTGCAAACAACACTACCTCCCCGGCAGTGTATCATCGGAAGCACGTACAGCGTCTAATTTTGCCCCAGACACTGTTTGTTCATTACCACGGGGGTTTGAGTTTTCGAAGGCTATTTACCTAGGAACCGCGCCAGTCACGGGATTCTGTAATAAGATCAGCTTATTCTGCGGTAGCTGATAAGTTATTAAGGGCACTTAACACTAGAGCGGTGGTTTTTTCCCGTATTTTGCAACATCACTGAGGACGTGGATTTTTTTTTTCTTTTTTGAGAGCAAATAATTTACTTCAGATTCTCGGAAGACAAAAGAAAAGGGGTGTTCGTCTATGATTGCTTTTATTAATGGCTGATTATTTAGAAAAACAATCCAAAGAATCTACATGCAACTTTAAAACCGAGAACGATTTGAAGCTTTTGAAAAAAGATTCATCTAGAAACTTTTGAAAAAAAAAGTTTCTTTGTGAAGCTTCTCAAAATAATTTGTAAGCAAAATATGAGACTAAAATGCAGGAAAACTCTGCAATGTTTATTCAAAAATTATGAAGTCTTTCTTTCTTGTAATTAATATTTTAATAGAATATGAAGAATAATCATAGTTTCATCATCTTAAAAGGAATTTATGGTTAAAAAGATTTTTTTAAATAAGATTAGTCACACTCTCACTCTTTCTTCTCAAAAAGGTAGCAGTGTTATTTTGTCATCATTGAGTCTACATTATTGAATAAGAGACTATGACAAAGCAAATGGTTAATTCACGACAATAGATGAGAGTTCAGAGATCTGTACTAAAAAATGTATTATTTACATCTCCAAACAAGTAATATCAGCGTCTTTCATCTAAACCAGGGGTTCCAAAGCTTATTTGGTCTACCGCCCCCTTTTGAGAGAAAAAATTACTCGACGGCCCCCTGGAAATTTAACTTAATATACGAGAAAACAGAGATAGAATACCGAATTTTCGGCATTTTTTGTATATATTTTTCTACCTATATAGAACATAGTAAAGAAATATGTTGTTGTAAATAAGACACTTTGAAGCTTGAAATTATGAAATGATTTATTAAAACCAACCATAGTTACATTCGCCTTACACACAGAAAATTAAGATAACTAAGGATAATAATCGTTTAGTAAATAGTACAAATAGCAGTAAAACTAATGAGAAGGGTGAACTTGGTGCATAGAAATCAATATACTTATATTCGTCTCTGTTTTAGTCAGCAGCATTCTTAAATCCCCGCGATTGCCAATTTTTAGTCGGTTTCTGTTTTTAGTTAACATATTTGGGACCTCACTGAACCCACGTTCCACTAAATATGACGAAAGAAACGTTATTAAAATATTTTGTACCACAGCTCATAATCCATGGTAAAGTGTCGGTATCTCATTATACAGCCAGAACTGTTGATAGCTGTGTTTGAATTTAAATTTTAATTCTTCATTTGTTGTTACTTCTATTAGTTCTGGTAATTTTACAGCTTCTTCTGAGTTTAATCCTGGAAAAGGGTCCAAAACCCAATCGAGTATGTTTATTTTAAGAATGTCTTCAAACCGTTGGTTGAATTCAGAATGGAGAGCCTCCAAATGCTGACAATAGATAAGGATGTCATCATCATGTTTTTCTACTGTTAATAAATGTGAAAATTGGCTGAATTCCCCTCTTATTATTTATTTATTTTTAATTTTGGTATAGTAGAAGTTTTGCCGCAAACGCGGAAATCACAGTTTTAGTTTTTATTAAATTCAGCTCATCGCCTTGTATGTTTGATTTGCGTCATTGAATCTATTAAACAAGTCTGTCAAATGGGCTATGTCACTTTTGGAATCGATTACTGTAAGCTGACTGAAATAGTTTCGTCAACAGAGAAGCTCTAGTTGGGCTAACAATCAAATTCATTTGTGAAAATCTTCGCTCGCATTCGGTTGAAGATACTGAAATAGTTGACATTATAACTTTTAAAAGTAATAGTTTTTCTAACACCATTCTTTTCTCATAGATAATCACAAAATCAAAGCATAATTTCTCTCTCATTCAATTTAAATTTAGTAGACAATTATCGCATTTCGTTCTCTCCAAATGCAATATCATCAGGCCCTAATTTCATATTGAGTATTTTAGCCTCTCGTACTAAATTAGCATTTTCACTATCAATCAATCTATTTTCCTATGAATTTGTCATAGTTTTATAAAATTCTTCTGGGTTGATGGGAGAATCATTTTTACAACCTTTTTCATGAAGTTCAACCCCATTAAAACTTCAAATTTTGACCGTTCTGACAGAATATCTGTATTATGATCCAGGAGTCTTTTGTCTTTCTTCAAAAAACTGTACTGCAGTTTTTATTTTTTCATTCGCTTTATGCAAGTCAAGATCAAGGTTTTGTAAATGCAAGCTCAATTCACTCAATTCTTGAAGCGCATCACATATTAGTCCTAAATCTAGGATAAATTATGCTGTCGTAATTTCTTTTCTAATTCTTCATATGCAATTTCTTTTCTAATTCTTCATATGTACATCTTTCTTTAGCATCTTTCGCGAAATCAGTGTTCGCATATTGAAAATGTTTCACCAAAGCCTCATAGTTATTCCAAACTGCAGAAACTGTTCGAAAACTTGATGCAACCCATCGCGTGCTTAAAATTCGACTAATTCTAGTTCAATCCAGCTAACGTGGACACTCTTTTAGTTATCTAGTATTTTCCCCAGATACATTGTACAATACAAACTTATCAAAAAATGATTTGAATCTAGCATTACCGGAAACAGATTTAACAGTATCATCAACTGATAGTTCGAGTCTGTTATTAGCGCAGTGCCAAACTATCAAAGATGAAAATCGATCTCTCATTCATTTCTCCCTCGGTTACTCCTTATTACCCATTATAACTCTGCACCGTCACATATAATACTTACTAAATTATCATATAAGAAATTTTACAGTATTCTTTGTGTCTCAAGACATTCAAAAAGGGAATTATAAATACATTTTGCTCTTACACTTTCAACTAAATCTAGATACAAGTTTACTGCAATTTACCAAGATTTGACTTCTCAATAAGCAGTCACTTGAGGGATAGAAAGTAACGATAGTGAAGGTCAACGGGATCTCAACCCCATCGTCTGGCCAATGGTAAGATTGTCGCCAATCATGCCATTAGCAATCAAGCTTCAAGCAGTCACCTTGTTGAGAAGTCAAATCTTGGTAAATTGCAGTAAACTTGTATTTAGATTTAGTTGAAAGTGTAACAGCAAAAGGTATTTATAATTCCCTTTTTGAATGTCTTGAGACACAAAGAATGCCATAAAATTTCTTAAATGATAATTTAGTAAGTATTATATGTGACGGTCAATCTTAGCCATCAACCCTTACTCTTCGCCAAATATCAATACTTGCCCCAAGGAAAAGCTGTCAGTGATGGAACATGTGACTCTATCTGTCGAGGATTGATGTTTAATACAATAGCATGGAGAGAATGGAAGTACAAGTGGAGCAAAATACAGAATGAGGGGTACTTCTCAAGATGCTCGGGGCTATAAATTAGACCAAAAATGGAAAATTAAATCACTAGATACGTAACAAGTATCACAATACATGATTGTTTCCCGCACACTTTGTGTCCAGTTTTTACGGAATGTTTTAGAATCGTCTTGTCTTCTTTCTTTATGCTTTCGCCACCCCCTATTTTCGTTCACGACCCCCAAATTGTCACCAGAGACTACTACCGCCCCCTGGATCTCTCCACCGCCCCCCGAAGGGTGGTATCTCCCACTTTGGGAAACCCTGATCTAAACTATATACACGCAACGTGTTATGTACCTTTCAGCTTTAAAAACAACTAATGATTCTCTCATTGCAAAGTGTGATTTTTAATTCCCTTTCAAACAGCTAGATGGCTTTGTACCAAAACTTTTGAATACATAAAGGAAGAAATGGCTGCATTAAATGAAGCTTCTGTTTAAATGCATATGCTAATATGTTTGACATGAACTGCATACTTCTTTGTCGCGGTCATTTGTCTATTTAGCTGTTATAATTCCTTCAGCCCTATATTGGTCAAAAAATCGACAAGAAAATACAATTTGTTTTTTTCCCTCCTTCCGGTCACCCCACAGGGTGACATGTAAGGGGGTCGCGAAATGTCGTTATCAATGTAGATTAACAGTTTGAAGTAGTCTCTCCGGCAGTTATTTATTATTAATGTAATTAAGTTTTGGTTTCGGGGGGCATTTTACTTTTCTTACGCTTGGGGGGTGGGGGCTAAAAAGGTTAAGAACCACTGAGTTAAACATGGGAAAACCTAGGATATTTTAATCAACCTACATGAGAGCCAACGGGAATTCTTGCAGGCTGGACATTATATTTAGGCTAACCTGACCATTTTATATAGTGTTTAAAGTTATTGCGTATCTCTATTACTTTATGAAAGGAAATGTAAATTTTTATAAGATTCAATACCAAGTACTCAAAAATGAATTACAAAAGTAATATTATTTATTTCTTATGTATGTATACAAAAACATTCAGGAATTTTATAATGCTAATATATTTAAAAAAAAACTATAATAATTTCTCTTAGTAATTTCAACCATATGATAAATCTAGTCTTAATTAAATATGTAATTAGTCTGTTCTGAAATCATAAATTGTTACTTTGCTGGGTACTGGACACATATATGATGCAAGTAAATAGCATTAACAGATCAGAATATATATATATATATATATATATATATATATATATATATATATATATATATATTACCCAATAAAAGACTAATTAAATGAAATTGCCAGAATGGTCTTTTTAAAAGAAAATATCTCCAAACTTCTCCTTCTCAAGGAACAATTTTACTTAGTATTGTTATATGTACCATATGAAAATTGGGTATGTAAAAAGTAGCTTAATAAACAGTATACTTGAGTAAGAAATTATCACGTACGCAACTTCATGTTACTTTCGCTATGATGCGTAGGCGGTTCTGGATGATAGATGAAAAGCAATGGATGAAGCATAAATTCGAAAACTCGCATTGAAAACATTTTTAACTCAACTACAATTTTAAATTCTTCCAATTTTCTGTTCCATGAAGTTTTCTTGAAATATTTTATTTTCTAGTAAACAACTATTACAAAAACGTATCGAATTACCTCTGAACAAAAGGCGCATTTTTGGAACTTTCCTGCAACTTCTTCTAAAACCATGAAACGAACTAGTTTTGTTTTGCTTCGGGATTTTAAGTTTGTATGGAACAATTTAAACTGTACCATGTATGAGTGAAAGTGAAATGTTGAATTTCATTTTCGGCAAGGCCTATTACAATAGATGTGAGTAAATTGTGAATTCCAAAATCACCTGCTGCGAGTTGCTAAACGTTCATTTCCAAATGGCTATGAAAGCTTTAATGATAAATACCGTATACATAATTTTATTCCAATGCCTTTCTCTTATCAGACTCATAAATATGAAATTACTCTTCTATCGCAAGTTGGTTTCAAATGTTCGCCTGACACTTTATAGATAGCACGGCAAGCAAGTGAATGTTTACAAAAAGGTGAAAGCTTTCATAATTCTTTCAGCTTGTTGTCATGCATATGGAAGAGGCGTCTAAAAATAATCATGTATTAAATATGTAGCAGCGCCGCACAAGGACAATTGTCTCAGGTGCTAACTACTGAGATGAACCCTTTGTGGCTGGCACAGAAGCCGAGATAAGAGCCCCACAGTTGTAATTGCAAATCATTAAATATCCAAGACTGGAATGGAAATGCGGAATTTTGTTGAGCAAGAAGTGCCGAATCTTTATTTGTCATTTAAAGTTAACCCTGGTGGAGGTTTTGAAGACAAGCGAGATTAATTAAAATCTTCCACACAACAAATAACTCGCTAGAAGTGCGCCTCATCAGAGCAGGGTAGGTCCCTAGGTAGGTGGGGGTGAGGGGGCGCGCCTCCCGATAAACGACAAAGTTCGTTTGCTGGGGCCCCTTAATTATTCAGCAGTTCTTAGTGATAAACGGCGCAACATCCAACGCTTCACTGCTAACGGTATCAAGAGAAAATTTACATCGGGCCATGACGCCAGATAAGGCCTGTTGGGAATGTCACAAAAGATCCGCCATTTAATTGGTTTAACTGCCTCATTTTTCTTGAGGCCGCCCACCCTGGCTCTTCACCCACCCCCAACACTTTTCTTCACACTTGATGAATGACTTTGGATTTTCTAAGATTTAGACTTTTTTCTTCACCGGGGGCAAAAAATAATATTTCGAGACCTTTTTTTTTAACATGCAAAGAAAAAAAATTCACTTAATCCATCCGTCGCTTTGCAGCAGTTTTAGATGTGAGTTAAACGTATTTAGTTTGGGTAAATGTAAAATAGAAGCTAAAAGGGTTGAGTTTTTTTTTAATTCTCTTTCTATTACCCTTCTCTGCTTGTTTTTTTTTTATTAAAGGTACAAGAGAACGGTTGGAAAGTAATTGGAGCCGTGTAACTCTCTTCCTTATACAAAACTGCTTTAATTCAAAGTAGAACAAAAACGTCCCATTCAGTCCCCAAACTCTTTATCTGAGATTAACATTAAATAATTTTGTATCTATTTAAAAAATTTTCAACATCTGAAATTTTCAGATTCCCACATATGACTTGGGAAATTATTGTAGGTATTGTAACTACGAAAATTCAAATGACAAAAGTATTTTTTCATCAAGAAATATAACTTAATACGTACTGGCTGGTCCGTTGTTAAGTCTTGAAGCTTTGAGGCTATCTGTAATTCGAAGGCTTATTAGACAGAGCTTACGTTTAAAAGCTTAGTCCAAATGGCTACAAACATCCACTTTCACATTAGGACTTGAACCTGGAGGGTGCCAAATACCAGCGCCCAAGCTGTTCGGCCATCTTTCGACATAGTTAGGCGTAGACAATTAAGTTATATTTAAACAACTATCACAAATGCTGTTTATCTACAGATCTTTTCATTTCATGCAAATTGCAATCACCAAAATGTTTTTAAAAGGACCCCATCAGCCACAGTGTTACAATATCGCTAATTAGCCACAAAATTTGCAATTTAATAATTGTTTCATCTACTCCCAAACTTCATAAGTAAGTTAACGTATACTAACGTAAGGTATTTCAATTTACATGCATCAAGGTAATCATTTATTACGATAGGTTTAAAATAATTAACAATTATCCAAAACGTTTAGAGACTATGACTAACGGAATCGTTATATTTGTTCTACTGATTTGTCATTTAATTATTTTTAACTATAACATTAAAACTTAAGATAATGAAAATATATTAATGCATATAAAAGTCTATTTGTGAAGTTATTGAATTTTTTGCATTTTATATAGATTAAGCCATTCGAAAGTTAGACGTATTTATTCTCCGATTTTTCATCTTTTTCCAAACTGTTTTTAGTTTTGTCGAACCTCAACTTTGATTAGTCCCATGCCTATGTTATAAGGAAGAAAATTTTATTAGTTTGTAGACTATTGCTATTCGAGTATCATTCAATGTCAAAAATACAGTGTAATTCAACGTTTATAGCTTTTATATAAATTATGCCGCTGTCTAAATATTGCATGTTCATTGCATCACACTCTGAATATGTACCACATGCCGTTCTTTCAGCAGGTACATATTGACAAACACATCTTACGATGTAAACACTGTAGTTTGATTCCATCAAAACATATTAAAATACGATTTATTGGATTGTTTTTATGCTTGTTATGTAAGATCAGTAGAATTAAGAAGTAAAGGTTTAGGAACGTTATTGGTGTATTCTTGATTTTATCCTTTTTTTGTACTTTTTTATTTTGCCTTTTAAAAGGCAAAATGTCAGCACTTATAACTTAAAATAAAGATTTCGCACATATAAAATGATTAGTAGGTTATTGAAGGTCCCGTATAAACAGTGACTTGATTTTTTAAATTTAGAATTCTTCATTTATAGGATATAATTTCACCTGATATCTATAATTATTATACTTAAAATGAACCGAGATCTTTTTTATATTAACTAAAAAACTTATAAACTGCCAATTTTCATTATAGGATAAATAAAATTAATACAGTGAAAACCTAAAATGTATAATAATAAGAATCGATCTTAAACAATGAGTAATGTATCTTGAGAAAATTTAGACAAGAGAATTTTTTCTAAATGAAACTTTCCTATTTCATTATGATAATTAAAAAAAATTTAGCATGAATAAAGCATTATAGTGAAACTTACTTAGTTTTCAACGCATGGCTCCGACAGCAGATTAAATAAGAATATAAAAGCCTAAACTATTCAATGTCATTTTCTGTGGACGTAACCCATCTAATTTTTTGGGGGAAACTGACCAGTGTCAGGTTGTGTTTAACTGGAAAGTCACAACTTTCAGATACTCCATTTCTTAATGATACTGTTGAAAAATATATCACTATACAGTTCAATTTTAGTATTCTTGTTTCAGCTTTTTTATATTTTATAGTCTTCTCTTTCAACTTTCCAATGTAAGAAGAATGATACAGAAAATGCAGCATTCCGTCCCTTACTATGCAAGTATTTGTATTAAACTTCAATTATTCGTAATTAGTCATAATTTTAAAAATTATGTTTTCTTTCCAGTTTAAAAGTGTATGTGCATATTTATAACTTTTTTAAAAATGAATTTTAAATCTATGAAATTTTTTTCATTTACAAAGTTTACAAGATTTAACGAACACAAATATTTATACACCCTGCATGTTGTTTTTCGCAGATTTTCTCAATAAACCTAGACGAGAATTTGTGAATGAGAATTAGATACATATTAAAACTGTTCCGGTTTTCTTATTATTTCCACATATTTAATTTCAACCCACCTGGTCAAACTGAGCTTAGGTCTTAGATATTTTGCTACTGAATGTTAGCATATAAATTTGTGAGCTCATAGCCATCATAGTATATCTCAAACAAAACACCTTTGCATGGTGTAGTTTCTGAAGGCCAATTTTCTGAAAATTCTTAACATATGCAGATTGTTATAATACCATTAAGGTTGAACTTTAGGTTAGAGTGGCGACAATTTTCGCTCTTCCATGGTGTGAAAAACTTTGAATACGGAAAAATATAATATATAGATAAATGAAAGAAACCATGACATTTCCTTTCTAAGTAAAATTTCGCGGTCAGTTTTATGCTTTTGGTGCATTGAAAGATTACTCATGTTTAAGAGTAAAATAAAAATAAAATTACATTTCAGAAAATTTTAACCTTTTGAAGTTAAAAGGAAAATATCATACAATGGATTTATTAAGATATTGGCTACCAAAAAATCATATTTCTAGAGGAAATAACTTTTTGAAAAGCTTTAAAAAAAATTCTGCTTCTTTCTGTGTTCCAGCGCGTGAAGTTATAGCGAAGAACTCTCAGTAAAACTTGGTTTATATGTGACCCTAACTTCTTGAAAATCTCTTTTCTGAAAATCCATATTCTTTATGAGAAAAATTTCACCTCCAGACACGAATATCTTTCCATCTCACTAAGAGAATAAAATATGACAAGAGGGCATTTTAAAAAAAAAGGGCAGGTACCTCGCGCAGACATTAGCTGGAGTGCGAAAAACTTGTGGGGGTGACTTAAGGATTGGCAGAGAGACGCGAAAGTTAGGTTAGACTGGTACCCAGTGCTCATGCGTCCTGAATAATTGAAACAGAATCCTAGGATTGGCGAGGTGCAAGTCCCGGCACGTTCATGGCGTGCTTGATGCTGGAAAATAGGGAGATAAGTAAATCCAGTTTGCTCATGCTTCGGTTTGGTTGGAAGGACGATTCGGGAATACGATAGTATGCTATGCATCTCATTCCTTTTTTGTAAGGGTGTTTCTCTTCTTTCCCAATCTCTTCTGAAGACCCGGCCAATTCGAGGTTATTGACAGACGCTATCTTGTGTTTGTGGGAATGGGTACGGAGTATCGAGATGGGTCCGTTTACGTTTTTTTTTCTTCTTACCCAATTGGAGCGCAGATTTTCTATCAAACAGAACCTTTTATCTGGATAAATCTTCGGGAATTTCTCGGGCAACAAATGAAGAGGAATATTCAAAAACATTTTTACTTTAAATGAATGCCTATCGTCAATAAATGCATGTTTCGTTTCTCAAATAAATACCGATAAATTTTCCGGCAAAAAGAAACGTTTTGGATAATATAACGTTTGATCGACAGTGGAACGTCATTCATAAGCTGTTTTTAGTCGAACGATAAGGTAAATCTGAAATACGGACGAACGAAACTATTTAAAAGTTTACCTGTATTAAATAATAATTAAATGAATTTATTAGAAGAAACTATTCAATTTTTTGTCTTCTATTTTTCCCATTTATTAACTTTACATTTTATGAAATAATTTCCAGTTAACTAAAATTTGTTGTTCCTATTTTATCTGGATCAAAATATACCTAAAATGTGCACAGTATCTTTGCTAAAATATTATTTAAAAAAGGTAGCATTTCTAAAGCACTTCAATTTTTTTTTCGGGGAGGGGGGAATTTGTAGGAAAAGATCGTTGAGGTTTCCCTAGAGCCATATTCATATGTATTTTTATGCTAGTCGTCCTTAGTTGAGTACTATTTTTCTGTATTAAAAGAGACAAACTCATTTCCAAAATCAGATTGCAGCAAAACTAAAAAATTTACTTCTTGCTTTTAACAAAGGCTCTCTCCCAAATATTTTCGTACATATTAATTTGATATGTATATATTTAACACTTTCTATACAAAGATGACAAAGGATAATTCAATATGAGAACCTTTGAATAAAAGTTTAAAACCCAATGTATGCGACAGTGAACGCAACAATATTTATTTATTGTTTTCTCAACTTATTTGGCTTGATTTTTACTATACATTAATAACTTTGGGTAATCTAATGAGCTAGTCTATGCTCTAATGACAACATTAATAGCAAGCAGCACAAATATTTAAGATGGATTAGATCGATGAATGTATAAGTTCTGTATTAAGAATGACTTTTCTGTACGCAATTTTTTTCAGGCACACATTTTAGACGTATGCAGAATTGAAGACTTTATATCAGCATATATGAATAAATGGACTACGTTTACTGTTAATAACAGTATTTTTAAATCCATAAAAATTCAGAAACTTCTTTGTGTGTGTGTGTTTTTGAAAAGCCAAAGAGTCCCTAGAAATTGAAATAAATTTATGCATACGTGTGTGTGCGTGCGCGCGCTAGCTAAAATGCAGAAGCCTCTAATTCCGTGTATTCAGTCCCTATATCCATGATACAAACCCAATAAAATTCAATAAATAAGGCACTATTTGTCTTTTGCCGTCTAAGTCTGCCTGCTGAAGAGTTAAAGTACTTAAGTTTAAACGTTGTAAAATAAGAGAATTTTTCAAGCAAATTCCTTTATGAGACTTAAACATAGTATTCAATATAAGGTGTTTGATGAGTGTCCTTTTTTAAAGTTCGTTACATGAATTAATATAGTGTTCCCGAAAGTCCGAACATTTTAATATTTTTATAACAAATCAAAAAAATAAAATAAAATGCAAATCTAAAGAATTGTATAAAAGTCAAGAATCCTACCTTTCATGTGGTTTTATATTTTTTTCATCCGAACTCCTTTAATATTGTTCATCTTAAGGAATATTCGACAATTTTGAAAGCCTCAAAGTTAGAAAATGTTACCTCTTACGTTATTGATACCATTCTTCAGTTTCGTAAGGGGCTTTTCTTTATAATTCTTTATTTTACCTTTTCAAAGAATAATAGAAAAAGGAGCTATATTTAAAAAAGTATATTAAAACTAAATGTTAGTATTTTTCTGAAATTATTATTCTGTGTGGTTTCTTATTCCTGTTTTTAGTGAAAAGAATCAAATTCACGGTTCTCTTTCCATACCTATTCCCTGAGACTCGAGAATGGCGAATGCAGCCAAGTTGGGGAGTGTGGTGTTTAATGACGTCCAATTTTGGCTGTAGATAAAAGCCGGTGCTCGGCAAGTCAGAATGGCTGAAATGTTCTTTATTTGCTGTAGCACTGTGATCAAGTTTTGGCTCAACTGAGGATGAACGAGACCAGTGCTGTCGACCATGTTTTGCTTGAAATCGGACAAGTACCAGGAGAGGGGTCAGTTAACTTATTAGTGAAAGGAGGCAGATAATTTTGATATGAGATTTGGTTTCATGGTAGATCTTCCTTTATTACGGGCAATTTTTGGTGCATTCGTAGGTTACAAACTGCATTGTTTGGTTGTAAATATAGTTTTGTAATATTAAAAGTCGAGTATTCAGTAAATTGCTTATTTTAGTTTTTATTTATTTCGAAACTCTTGTTTTGTGAGTTAAATAGCAAAGAAACATGAAGTCCCCTTTAGAAGATTTTACTTATATTTACGAGAAAATATTTAGAAGTCTCAATGTGTGGACACGGCTATTTGTCTGACTTTCATATTTCTATCAAACAAAATTAAATAAAATGAATTTGCAAAATATAACACTGCATTTTTAAAAATACCCATCGAGTTATTGGCGCATCCAAAAAGTAAAAACCAATTGCTCATAGATCCTGCGCAGGCCACGTCATTGTATCGACGTTGCCGTCATTTTGTTCCTGAATGTCTGGTGATTCATTTGGTGTAAATTATGTTGTTCTGTAACGTTTTTTCACTTTGTTGTGTCAGTTTAAAGTGGACAGTAAAATTGAAAATACTGCCAGCTATGAAGTGCGGTCGGTGATAAGATTTTTGAACGCAAAAATTGTTTTTGCGGTACGACCCTAAATGGTATGGTATGACCTTTAAGGTACAACTATAAATGCTGAATCCTACTGTGAAACTCTTAAGAAGCTGCGCCGAGCAATTAAAATTCGACGGCGTGGGTTACTATCTGCTGAAGTGCGGCCCCGTGTTGTCTCTTGCACGACAACACGGGGCCGCACACCGCTGTCCGGACACGTGCATTGCTTGAATGGTTTGGTTAGGAAATTTTTTGAACAACCACTGTATAGTCCTGACCCATTTCCTAGCCTTTACTATTTGTTTCGCCACCTGAAGAGATTTTTGGCTGGTCAGAACATACAGCAGTGGTTCCCAACCCGTAGAAGTCTGCGGACCACTAAGCCAGAAATTGAACCATGTGCGGACCACCCCCCACCCCCACCAACTTGATGGGGAGAGGGTAACCTTCCGGTGGTGTGAAAATTATTTTGTATCATATTCTAATAATAAAATAATTATGTTAAAATTTTAAGAAATTTTAATTTAACACCTGATAGTCATCAGATATATTTGGCCCCATCTAGTTCAATAAACATTATTTTCAATATCCCCATTTATTTGGCAACTTCTTTATATGTGTTGCCGGACCACTCTCGAGGATCTCGCGGACCACCTGTGGTCCGTGGACTACCGGTTGGGAACCACTGATCTACAGAGTGATCAAGAAACCGAAGACGTTGTGAAGGAGTGGCTGAAGAGGTTCTTCGCGAAGGAATACAAAAGCTATTCTCACGATACGAAAATTGCCTTAATAAATATGGCGACTGCGTACACAAAGAGTGTAATATACGTTTTAAAATTCGGCAATAACAATCTTTCAGAAAATTCTTCCTCGTTTTTTTACCTCCAATCGGTTCTTACTTTCTGGATGCGCTGATATTAACTGGTGCCTTCCAAAGACTGAAAAATTGAGGAACGTACTTTTTCTTTTGTGACTCAGAAGACTTCCCCTGAATGTTTAACTGGAAATAATCTATACCGGGATCCCCTATGGAGTTTTGTAAATCATATGTAAGGACAGTTACATACAGATTATGGTATCTGCTTGTCGTACCATTCATTCGAACTTCATGAAAGTTGTAAAATTTGTAGCATCGGAGGTTTTCAATCCAACCCTTTTGAACAGAAAAAAATGGAGCATATTGTAATATAAAGGCAGAATATATTATGATCTATAATAACGTAATGTAATTTCATATAAGCTTGGTTGGTTTTGAAATTTAATATAATCCCGTCACAAGATTCGGCTTCAGGTTCAAATGAATGATTCTGTTAAAAAATAGTTGTGAAAGTTGTGAAAAGAAATAGTTGTGAAAGTAAGTTACGCATGATGGAACTTCAAACCTATAGCAAAATCAAAATTTCCACGAACTTACTTCCCCTCCTTCCCTCTCTGAGTAGATAGATAATGCCATAAACATGTGTCGAAGTGAGATGTCAGGTATGATATACATTTGCCCGGATAACATATAAAAGAAAAAGGATTGTTCAAATGCATATATTCATATATGCAGCTACAACCTATTCTCTGTATATGATATTAACAATATAATTTTTAAAATTTTATTTCCTATCCCGATTCTTGCAAAACTTGTCACAATTACCCTATGCCACATTCATTAGGAGCGAAAATGAAGGAAACAGTCTTAGGTGAAATTCGAATTAGTGATTTGTGACGAAACATGCGTGCTGAAGATATTAGTGATGTGTTCACAATTATGAAGTAACCTCGACAAATGTGGAATATTAGAAAGCTCTATCATACCCGAAGCAAGTTTATACTTACTAAGCCGAAACCTTCTGAGACCAGTTGGCAACAATCGTTCCGCGAAGTTAGGCAAGAATCTTGAATAGATGCCGTTGAGAAAGCAGTTACTTAGCCAATGGACGGAGATGATTTTCGACAGGAGATAGTGTACAGATTTTCATGAGTGTTTCACGAGTAATTAGTCTCGCTTTTCTTTATACTCAAGTCACCCAGCAGGATATTTGAGAGTAAGTTAAGGTATAATCAGCTTAGAACCATGAAAAAATTATTCTTTTCATAGTTATGACTATATTTTATTTTATTAAAGGAAATTTTAGCATTGTGAGTTCGGTAGCAGTTGGCAAAAAGTTACTCTATTTTTTAAAAAAAAATTCAATTTTTTTAAATACGTAAAAGAAAAACTCCGTTCTTCATACTTAATCCTGCCCAAGTTTAATATTCCAAAATTATTTCTTTTGAAGAGCAACACCGGAGAAAAAGTAATAAGAAATAAAAATTCGTTACAGAACTTAAAGAATTATTTTTACTGAAAGTAAATCTTGAAAAAAATAAATTTCAATTCTAAATGAAATAGTAGTGTAAAATTATTTTCTGCATTTTAAATAATTATATCAAATAGTATGAATTTCAGAAATAGTGATAGGAATGCAACATGTTAGAATCTTTACATGTCTAAAATGATTTCATTAAGTCTAGATTTGCGAGCGATAATTATATATTACATAAATATTCAGAAAAAGAAAACATAAACAGGTCGCTTATCATAATCATTAGGAATCTTAGCAATGAAAAGTGCAATGAAATAATGAAATATTTTTTTAATGAAAAATTTAAAAATTACTACTCACTATACAGTCAGTTCTAACTACTATTAGAAATTCTTGAAAAAATGAGCTTATAATTTCACATAAATTCAGAAAAAAGGAGATAAACTAAAGGTTAATAATTGTAATAAATTTGAAAGATAATGGCTTAAATGCGGAATATTACAACCGTTATGTGATTCGTAAGCTGCGATTATATTTAGATATTCAAGTGATCAGTATTTATAAAAGAAATGTCGTTAATAAAACTGCAGTATAAGTAACTGAAGGTAACATTTTCTCTTTATATGTTCGGCTCTTAATATATGGTGAAATTAAAAATAATTTGCAGTGATATGGGCTTTAATTACTACGGTATCCCGTAAACCGAAATTTTGTGCGTTCATTGTAAACTAGTGAAATGCTTACACGTTTCACATAATTTCCCAAACTTATAGTTGGTATGTATTTTATAATTAGCTTATAAATTCTAAATAATGAATTGTATATTATTTGAAATCCATTTGAATTCCGTTTTCCTGACCAAGCATCGACTTCTCCTCCATCATATTTTGAGATTCTCGACAATATAGATTCGGGAAGTTCCGAAGCAATCCGTCTCGCAGGTTTCAATTTAATGACTGAGATATGTTTCAGTACCTTTGAATAATTGGTTTCAAGCACCGTGGCTAAAGTGAATATGCTTCCTGTGTCTAACTCTCCCCCCTGCATACAATTATCGCTAAATTTGACATGAGTGAGAGGGGTGTGGGGAGCATTTTTGAGCCATAATTTCACGCCGTTTTGGCCTAATAAAGCAGCAGCAGAGGGTTCCACTTAGAGTTGATTCTGGTAATCAGCGATATCGGTCATCATATTAGCCGGAGAGCCGCTATTGAGTCACGCGTAATAGGGTTATTGCTGGGCGTGCGGGCTCCACACCTGCTCACCCACCCGACCGTCTGCTCATTACACCCTGAGGCCATTAGACGGTCAGGGTGCACCCCCACCCCTCATCTTAACGCAACTGGGCCCCGGGCGAGGATCCAGAACATTTAAATAGAGCTTCTGGCGAAAGATGGGCTATAAAAAAGCACACTTTAAGCGCTCAAATTGAACGCGGAGACACGTATTTAGATATTATTTCGTATAAAGGTGGGCAGTACATGCAACAAAAGCTTATATATAATAGAGTGGCCTTAGAACTGTACTTAAAATGGGAAACGAATTCTCAATAACTAAGATTGAGTAATTTATTGACAACAGCTTAGCATTAACTGAATTACAATTATTCATTTACTAAATTCAAAAAACCCTGAGCCCTTTGGGAACTGAAAAGCCTAAATAAAGCATTCAAGAGGAGACTTATCACTCACAGGTGGCTACAGTAGAAAAATCACAAACAGAAAATAAGAACTAAAATTGAAATCATTGTTACGTATATGAATTAAGCTATAAAAGTCAAAGAAGAAAAAGGGTAGAGTTTAACAATTGTATTATTTAAAAAAATTCTATGCATGAAGAAATAGCTTTAAAAATTTTTAAGAACTGAATTCGAATAACAGTCATAACCCTGTGTAAATACGGAAAAATGACGATATTAAAATATAGGGTAGCTTGATCGAAAAAGGAGAAAATGACCCCCAACATGAAACGTGCATGAGCCCAAAGTAGCACTTTATTTAGTTCTCAGAGATACTGTTTAAATAATTTAAATTTCAAATAATTAAGTTTCAAATATAACTTTCTATTATTTATATTAATCAAGATGAAGCGAAAAGTGTGTTATGAGAGAATTTAATCCCTTGAAGAAATTTAACTACTATATTCTACTAGAAACTAAACAAAGGAGTGAGAAATCTTCAAAACGAAAGTGGTGCAAAGTTTAAATCATCTTTACATATTTTTTAATGAATTTAATATATTTACATATTTACAAGAAGATAATAATAGGCTGGAAAGCCTCTACATTAACTAAATTCGAAAGAATAGACATATTATGGGATCTTAATCCCTTTCAAAGAAATCTACATTCTGACAACTGATTCAACGCTCTATCAAAAAACAAGAACAGCGAATTCTAAACATTTGAGAATAAAATCAAACCGATGGGCTTACAGCGCCATCTCTTGACATATTATTTCTCTACACACTCCCCACCTGAACTCTGATAGGAGTTCATCTACTCCAATACAATCATAAACAAAAAATTCCCATTTCTAAAAAGCAAAATTTCTAATCAATCAGATTTTTCAAAAATACAGTGCAAAAAAGAGAGAATAAACAATAGGTTAATACTTGAATTAAATCACATCAATATCAACAATACTTTTCAATATCTAGAGTATATAATAGGCATAAAGTTCTATCTAAAATAAAATAGGAAAGCGTTTAACAAATTAAAAAGTAATAGGAATTATTATTAAAATAAATGCAAATATAAAGAAAATTATTATTAAACAATTCAAATAGTGAAGTTTGAAACTTCAAACTTAAAAGAATAATAAACTAAAGAACATTTCAAATTATTCAATTCAATATTTAAGTAAAATAAAAAAGGATATATAAACGTTAGAGTTCAATATAGTTCAAGAGGATATAAGTGTTGTGCAGTTCGTTTCAAAGTCCCATTTCCAGTTTTTAATTCATAAGATCGAACTTTACCGTCACGTCCAGGAACGGCTTTAATGATTTTACCTAGTTTCCATAACAGTTTGTTTTTGCTATCTCCTTGAATCAGCACAACATCTCCTAATTTTAGTTCGGGTTGAAAGTCAGGATTTTTTAAAGAATGGGCGGTTCTAAGGTCTAACAAATATTGCTGTTTCCATTTACTCCACAACTGTTTTAACAGCAATTCTTGATAGCGTTTTCTTTTTAAGAGAGTCTTTCTTGTTGTTTCGATACCGATGATTTCAGCGAAAGTCAAAGGGTACGTAGGATCAGTTCGTCCAAAGTTCAGGAAACACATTGGAGTCAAGGGTTGTGGCTCATCATTTTCATTATAAACGTAGCTCAAAGGTCGTGAATTAAGAACAGTTTCTACCTCGACGAGTAGAGTAGACATTTCTTCGAAGGTCAACAACGCTTTTCCTATAACTTTTCTCAAACAGTTTTTGACGGATCTTACGAGTCTTTCATAAAACCCTCCCCACCATGCGGCTCGCTCGATGATAAACTTCCACTGAGTTCTCTCTTTGGCAATGAAATTTTTAAACACATCATCTTCTAAAATTCTAGAAAAGTTCTCAACTTCTTTTTTAGCCTTCTTGAAGGTTTTTGCGTTATCAGAATAAATGATTTTACAGTTTCCCCTTCTACTCAAAAATCTGCGAAATGCAAGTAAAAATGATTCTGTCGACATGTTTGAAACTAGTTCCAGGTGTATAGCTCGGGTTACAGCACATGTGAATAATGTGATGTATGATTTTTGAGTATCCTTTGAATTCTTTACGTAAACCGGTCCAGCAAAATCAACTCCACAAACAGCAAATGGGGGTGATTCAAGGATTCTGTCTTTAGGTAAGGGCGCTGTCATCTGGTCTGCAGGTTTGGCTGAATATTTTTGGCAAATTAAACAACTTTTTATAGTCTTTTTGACTAACTGACGTCCTTTCGGGACCCAGAAGCGAGATCTAACTTTAGCCAAAGTTGCAGCAGTCCCTCCATGCATTGTCTTCTCGTGTTGTTTACGTACAATTAAATAGGTCAATCTAGAATTTTTAGGCAGAATTATTGGATGCTTATTACCTAGTGTAAAGTCAGAAAATTCTAATCTTCCTCCTAATCTCATGATTCCCTTTTCATCAATATATGGGACAAAGTTGTACAGAGGGGAGTTCTTGTCAATCGGTTTACCTTCTATTAAGGATTTATATTCTTCGGCAAAAAACGTTTTTTGTTCAGACCGAATCCAGAAATTTTCGGCTTCTAATAGTTCTTCTGTTTTTAGAGTTCCCTCAACACTACTACATTTTCTCAATTTTGAAACGAAGCGTTTTATCCAAGCGGTGACCCTCAACAGTTTCTCTAAATTACTATATTTTGATAAGTCAAAGAGGTCATCAATATTTACGGTAGTACATTCAAGCTGATGTACATCAGTAGATTTTTTCCGATATTCAAGTTTGGTTTCGTCAATTGTGTCTGTAAGGTCTAATTTTGGCCAAAGATCAGGAGAGAGCTGAAGCCACCGTGGACCTTGGGTCCAAATGGGTTCATTCGTTAATTTAGATATTTTCGTTCCCCGAGATACGAGATCTGCAGGATTGTCCACCCCTGGACAGTAATGCCAATTTTGAGGCGGGGTCAATTTTTGAATTTCCTCGACACGATTCTTTACGAAGGGTTTGAAAGTTGCCGGTTGTTTTCTGATCCAAAAATAAACAATTGTCGAGTCTGTCCAAAAAAAGCAAGGTATATTTAACTTTATCGATTTCAAAATATTGTTACTTAACTTTGCTGACAATAGTGCTCCCATCAACTCCAATCTAGGCAAAGTGAGAGCTTTTAGTGGAGCTACCCTATTTTTAGAAGCAACGAAGGCAGTTTTAATTTCATTATTGTTTGTTGTGAAACGTAAGTAGGCAACTGTACCATAGGCTTTCGTGCTTGCGTCTGAGAAACAATGTAATTCGATATTTTGGACATCAAAGTTCGAGAATTTGAAAAAGTAATGACGAGGGATAGAAAATTCGGCCATTTGAGGAATCTCCTCACACCAGTTTCTCCATTGGGAGGTTAAATCTTCTGGCAGTGGTTCATCCCAATCTATACGCGATGACCAGATCCTTTGTATCAAACACTTTATTCTAACAGTGAAGGGTCCTAAAATTCCTAGAGGGTCGAAAATCCGACCCAACACCTGTAGGATAAATCTTTTTGTTTCTATAGGTTTAGACAAAAATGACAATAGACTTCGAACATCAAAATACAACAGATCGTTAGAATTATCCCACGCCATACCTAGGACTTTAAATGGGAGATTTTCTTTATCAAAAGTTTCGGGATCTTCATCTGAAACGATACCTTCCTTTATCCACAGTTCATGTAATTCTTTCGAGTTAGTACGAAACTTATGCAAATGCATACTAGCTTCTTTGAAAATTTTGATCGATTCTAGAGTCGTAGTCAAAGTTTCTCTGACTGTCAGCTGACTTCCGATTGCGTCATCTACGTAAATATTGTCATCTAAAAGGTCCACAGTTGTAGGATAGACTTCTCTATATTTTTTCAGGTGGTATCTAATAGTCGCTGCCAACAGAAACGGAGAACAGTTCATCCCAAATAACACTCGAGTAAATCTATATATATTAGGGGGGATGGTTTCATCAGAGGGAATTTCGGAGAATAGAAATCTAGTTACATCTCGGTCTCTTTCATCTATGAGAATTTGTAGAAAGGCCTGTCTGATGTCTGCAGTGAATGCAATAGGATTATATCTAAACCTTAATAGGATGTCGAATATCTCAGGGTACAAATTGGGTCCTACATGAAGACAGTCATTTAAAGAATTCGAGCCTGGGGGATGCGATGACGCATCAAAAACAATACGTAATTTGCTCGTGGTTCGATTCTCGCGTATAACTTCCCTATGTGGCAAGTAAAATGTAACGTTTTCTTCACCTTGAACATCTGTTACTCGTTCTATGATATTTTGATTTAAGTAATCTTGTATTACATTTTGATATTCAAAAAATAGATCTGGATTTCTTTTAAACCGTTTTCTAAGTCGATCGAACCTTTGTTCTGCGATTTCCCAGTTATCATTCAAATCTGAAGTGTCATGTTTCCAAGGTAATCTAACTTTGTAGCGAGAATTTTCGTATGTTATATTGGATTCGAAATGTTTAAGTGCTTCATTTTCGGTTGAATCTAAATTTTCTTTTTCACTAATAAGTCCTGAATTTTCTAGACTCCAAAATTTTGTTATTTGTTTAGAAATTAGATCTTCCCCTACAATAACATTGAATGATAGAGAGACTTCATTCTGACTCTCCCTTCCTTGTAAACACCAACCGAAAATAGTCTCTACTGCGACAAGATTTTTATTCAAACGCTTAATGTGTCCCATGACAATATCATAATAATAGTCTGCTCCGATTAAAATGCCAATTGATTCTTCACTATCGAGGGAATCTGCGAGTATCAAATTCTTTAGTTGTCGAATTTGTCTAATTTCTTCTAATCTAGGAGTCGGAACGTTTGAGCCTGAAATTTGATCCGTTACTAATAATTCAACTTCTATTCTAGAGTCAGAAGAACTTTTATGTTCCAAACTCAATTTAACCACGTCATAATTTCTTTGAATAGGTGTGGTGTTCCCAAAGGTGTAAACAGTTAATTTTTCTTTCCTAGTTACTTCGAGATTTAATTTGTTAGCTAATTCGCGTGTGACGAAACTTTTCATGCTACCCGTATCAAGAAGGAGCCTGGCAAACATTTTTTCTTTTCCTGCTTTAATTTTTATCGTGCAGGTATGCAGAAGTATCACATTGTTAACATGCGAAACGGCGGAAACAATTTTTTCACTTCGTGGTTCAACTTGTGTTTCAATTTTTGAAATTGAAGAAACCTCACATTTATCAGCTTCCGAATTTTTGACTGCCGTGTTTGATTTAAAACATATACCTTCATAGTGTTTGCCCCCACAGATCCTACAAGCCTTTGTTTGTCGATAAGGGCAAAATGCAATTTTATGTTTCAAAGACGTGCACAAAAAACATCTATTGCTCTGCTTTAAAATGTCTCTTTTTTCATTTACTGTAAACACTCCGCAGTTTTCCGATAAGTGTTCCTGAGAACAAAAAATACACTTCCGGTTTGGTAATGTTGTCGCAATAAATTCATGTGTGGTAACCGACGGTTTTTGTTTTGAATATTTGTTAAAGTCTTTTCTTTTAACATTAGAATTCCACGTATACTTTGAGTCAAATTTGTTATATGTGTTCTTGGATTCCAGAAGTTGTTTTGATTTGTGAGAAAGCGACAAACAGGAGATTTTTTCCCGGGATTCTATCTCAGTCCGTAAAAATTTGAGAAAATTGTCTAAATTAAAAGTTCGACTATTTATATTAGTACGATGGAACTCCAAAGCAATATCGTTGGGAATGGTTTTCAACAAAACCGGAATTAACATGTTAGAATAGGATTCTTGTTTTACATCGAGAGAGGAAAGACTTCTAATTTGAACATTTATTGTGTCATACAATTTTCTTAATTTTGTTACATCATTCGAGTTTTGTACAGGGTTTAAATTCAAGAGATTTGACATATGCATATTGATTATCAACTGGCTTTGACCAAATCTATTGGTAAGAATCTCTACAGCCGAATCATAATTGGATTCTGAAATCGAAAATCCATCAATAGAACTTGCTGCATTTCCACCTAAATACGATTTTAAATAGTTGAACTTCTCTACTTTTGAAAGCGTTGTATTTTCATGAATTGTAATTTTAAATGAATTCCAAAAGTTGCTCCATTCATTACAATCGCCATAAAACTTTTGTATCGACATTTTGGGTAATTTAACATTACTTTCAGATTCTTTTTCTTTTTTACTTCCGATTTCTGAATGCGAGTCGCTAGAAATATTTTTAGAAATATTTAAGTTCAATTTTTGAGATTCGACGTTCTTGAAATAACGTTTGATTTTTGATTTCGTTATTATTATTGTATCACTATATTCCATGGAAGTTACAATATCTAATTCTAATTTACCATCCTCATTTTTAATCAAACTTTGGATTTTTTCATCTAAATCCCGAATTTCTATCTCTTTCGAACTTAAAAGTTCAAAACAATCATCCAATCCTGATTTATCCTGGTCTTCAATCAATTTATCAACATTTTTAACGATATTCGTGATGGAAGAACGTAAAGTAGCTCTTCTTTTGTTTAACGCCTTGACATCCATAATAAATAAAGTATCAAAAACTTTACCTTTGGCAGTTTTCGCATAAAATGCTATCCAATTGCTTGAAAATAATCACGAACACACAACGATTACTAAATATTTTTACTCTATACTAAACTATTAGGTTCGCGAGACCGATGCACCATGAAGAAATTTAACTACTATATTCTACTAGAAACTAAACAAAGGAGTGAGAAATCTTCAAAACGAAAGTGGTGCAAAGTTTAAATCATCTTTACATATTTTTTAATGAATTTAATATATTTACATATTTACAAGAAGATAATAATAGGCTGGAAAGCCTCTACATTAACTAAATTCGAAAGAATAGACATATTATGGGATCTTAATCCCTTTCAAAGAAATCTACATTCTGACAACTGATTCAACGCTCTATCAAAAAACAAGAACAGCGAATTCTAAACATTTGAGAATAAAATCAAACCGATGGGCTTACAGCGCCATCTCTTGACATATTATTTCTCTACACCCTTTAGCAAATTAAATTATTTTCGTTTTCCTCAGTTACCTTACATTTCATATTTGCTTAAGATTTCTGCTTTCTGTACAAAGTTTTGAATATTTAATAGACTACTTAAGGTAACTTCAATAACTGATTGTTTCTCTTTTCTCTTTAACTATTTCATGTTTGTTGGTTTTCTCTTCGTAGTAAAGTTTTATTTGCGTTTGGAGATTGTGATTTTTCCTGCGATACTCGGAATATATTACTGTGGTACCTCGACTTACGAGTGTCCAGGGCCCGACTTGACCCAATGGGTCCCTGGGCAAAGCAAACTTTGGGGCCCCCTTCAAGGACAGATCCAGAGGGGGCAATCCCCCCCCCCTCAGGACCAGATTTCCACATGAACATGTGGGACAGTCACCCAGACCTCCCGGAAATTAAAAAAAAATTTGACCAACAAGTCAAAAATTTGAAGAAAAAAAATTAATAATAATAATAATAAGTGTTAATTAATTAATTAACCTTTTAATGTTAATAAATAAATTCATGAAATTTTCTTTTGAAATTCAAAATAGATCACAGTCTGGATTTATTGCTACTCCTCCTCCTCCCTCCCCCCAAAAATGAATAAATAAACCAGAAACGCTTATGGATGTAAGCATACTTTCACTATAGTGGGTGCATTGTGCCGCACCCAGAATTTTTTTCTGTATCAGCCACTGCCCCCTTTTACTGTATTAACCAAAAACCAAATCCTCAAAACTACGTACAACTTAATACTATATTAGGGGGCCCCCATAATTTGGGGGGCCCTAGGTAAGCGCCCCACTTGCCCATGCGGAAATCTGGGCCTACGAGTGTCCCAACTTAACGAATTTTTTTAGATACAAGCAAACTGTCGGCCCGATATTTTGTCTTGAGTTGCGAGCTAAAATTCGAGTTGCGAGCTAAAATTCGAGTTGCGAGCCAGCTTCAGATACTCACAGCTAGTTTGCGCAGAGAACGCAATATAACGTTCTCGTCAAATGAACACACGGGAAACATATAATATTTACAACCTTTATGTATAATTATTGTAAAATTATATACTTATTATTATAAAACTTCTTTCCAGTCTAAAACCGAGAGATTAACTCTCAACAATCATCACACGGGGCAGCTTGCTCTGCTCACACTTGAGTCGATCTCCGAAACCAAACAGCATCCAACCTCACATTTCAAATCATTCTGAAAGGGGGGAATGAAACAGACCTCATTGGACAAGTTTTTATCGAAAACCCCTGCAGATGAAAGTGAGGAAAGCGTGGCGAAAAGGGCAAAAATCAGCGAATAAGATTCTGTTATTCGGTTTTGCCTTTCTCCTCTACCTCAGTCAGCATCTTCAAGTCGTCTGATCTCCACAGTAAATGTTGTACATTATAGTTAATAACCAGTTTATTGCAGTACAGTCCATTGTATTGTGTATTTGTACAATATATGTTATTTATAAAAACATTTTTCTTATTTAAAAACATGTAACAAAAAATTGCGATTTTTTTTTTTTTTTTGGGGGGGGGCAGAACAGATTAATGGCATTTCAATACATTTGAATGTGGAAAACTGATTTGACTTACGAGTAGTTCGAGTTACATACTCCGTCGGGGAACGAATTAAGTCAAGGCACCACTGCAGAAATAAAGCAGTTGTAACATCATCAACCGGTTCACTTTTACTCTCAGTTCTTTTTGCATAGTTATAATCGACCTCCAATTTTCATTTTGTTCTCTGAAGAGCGATGTAACTTGTCTGACAGTGCTTCAACGGATCAAAAACGGATACTTTGTTCATTTGATAGTATAAAAGCTGCTAATGACGACATCTGTGTAAATAAAACTTGTGTTCATTCTCCCTCATCTAAGGTGTTAGTTAGCCTAAAGAGACTATAATTATTCCGCTTAATCTAAATGAAGGTATAGCTAGACTTTATGATGAAGGGAAAAGCACACGGTGTGAGTACGAATGTGCATGAAGAAATTTTGTTACATTTTATATCATATGGGTTACTAGGAACAAATATTGTGGGACCGTATAGAAAGTGATTAAATTTTCCACTTTCGACCTATCTTCAGGATTTCTATCCCATTTTATGCTTTTCATAATACTGAGAAACGTTTGTGCTCTTTTACAGTACGGGTAGTGCGGATGCAGGACGCCGGTTCAATGATTGTAAGTACGGTCTGTCTGGAATTATCACGTAATTGTACTGTTGCATAGCTCTCCAGGATGCACTGCCTATGGAAATACCCCATTCACAGGAATAAGTCCTCAAGAGCGTTTAATTTAGAAGCATTATTCTTTTAGAGTTGATAAAAGTACCGAGAGGCTTAGTAATGATAAAGAAAATTGAAAACTTGACAAAAAAACATTTGAACAGTATTTTTTTTAAAGCTGTAAATTTAGCGATCATATTATTAAGTAAATATTTACACAGCAATTTTTACGTTTTCACCCATATATATTTATGGTAATAATATTTCATTCTTTAAATTTTACGTAATTCTCCCTGACGCAAATTTCTAAAGTGATGCAATGTCTTTTCTTCGACATTTCGAATATTTCAAACTCTAGTTAATTTGAAAATTTTCAGTATTTTTTTACGTGGTTCCTTCGCATTTAAATTAACGAAAATCTACTGTATGTATACATACACACAAACGTGCATGTATATGCATGTGTGTATGCATACACATGCATGTATAAGTATTTATCTGTGAAAATGTATACATAAAGATTACATAATAAAATTTGATGTAGCGTGGAATTATATCTTGCCTGAACGACGTATTTTTGAGACGTATTTGCATCTGCCAGGGGCAGAAATATAGATTCAGATGTAGAAAGAAAAACAAAATGTCTACTCTATGGGTTAATGGTATAACTTTGTTTATAGTTCCACTTTATTACAGCGCATGAGATATATACTATACGCAATTAATTTTGAGCATATTTTGAAGAAATTATCTAAGTAATGCATGTATAATCTTTTTTTCTCTGAAATAACATAAGATGATAACATTTTCGCTCTAATAAGACTTAGAGATCTCTAGGGACGTTTCACTGCACCCTATGAGTCTCGACATAGCAACTAAAGCCTTACGGGTCGAATCCCTAACGTATATGTGTCCTCACATTTAAAGAAAACTATCATATTTAAGAAATCGAACAAGTTCTGAAAATTGATCGTGACCTGTCACATAACAAGGTAAGCAGAGTCGTTTTGAAAAGTGACTTCTTCAGTCATGAAATTAAAAATTTTCTTTTGCGTAGAGGATAGAATGTGATGCAAGAGGTTTGCATATTTTTTCAACCATAAGAAAAAGAAAATTATAAAATAATATATCTTGGTAGGATAAATATTTCGATAATCTACCTTATTTGAGATATAAACGGAATTATTTTGTAAATGAAAATATTTTATTTTACACAGATTTTTCCATTACTTTTGTTTAGAAGTTTTTTAACGTATACGATTTTTATTTGATGATATGTTTTAATTTATGAACACAGCAAAATATCAGCAAGAGAAATATCTCTGAATGTGAGCTTTTTCTGTCACTCTCTGATGATTATTACTAGTGATGTTGCGTTATGTACAACGAGGGAAAAGGCATAATTTTATCTTCCTTCAGAACACATATAGATCATGTTTGTACATTTTACATAATTATTACACTGTATTATGAGTACTCAACTGTTATGGGCTTTTAATTCTAGGTCAATTCGATAGCTATATAAAAGCTAGTGTTATAATTTTGTTTGTTTTTCGAAATTTAATATTTATCACCCTTCCGGGAAAATTCCTTTTTGAAATCTTTTCGGTTGAAATTTTGGAGTTCCATAGTTTCGTTTAAGCCTCAACGGGGAGAGGTTAAAAAAAAAGGCAGCAAACTGGGGAAGCTGCATAATCTGTTTTTATTTCAATTTCAAGTAAAAAGGCAGATTAAAAGCATAACAAAAGAGCAGCTCTTCTTTTCCGTCGTTAACAGCTACAAAGTGCGCGATAAATCACTAAAGGTGGGAGGGAACATTTTCTTTTTGCAAAAAAAAGGCGCGTTCCGTCCGTTCAATTATAATGATGATGATGATGATGATGTGGCTTGTGCCCGTTGGTTAATGGGATTGGAAATGAAATTTCTTGCCGAGTCCCCTGTAATTACTAGTGTGCGTGGAATGCACTCGGAGGGGCAATTACATGGCGACATCTCCAAACAAGAACTCCTGAGCAAAATACCATCAAATAAAATAAGTAGATGAAGTCGCAAAAAGAAACCCCCGCTCCGACTTAAGGGACGTCTTACAACTGAAATGCGCTCTCTGACTTTTAGTCTGGAACAAAACAGTTTTCTTAGTTGGCTTTGTGGTCCCCCTTTCGATTGCAAGTTTGCGCCTTTTACCCCCTCCCCTTGATTGGTCTTGGAGGAATTTCATTTTCTCTTTTAATGCAAATTTTTAAGCTCCAGAAGGAAAAGTTTTTCTGTTGCCGTCTTTTTTAAGCCAAAACTCGTAAGTGGGTGTAATCTTTTAATGATGAATTCTTGCCACTTTTTAAGCGAGGAAAGGTCAATAAGTTACGATTTTTATTGGCACACAATTTTTTTATCTCTATAGAAATGAGTCATTTGTGTCGAAGTACTTTAGTCGCCTAAAAAATGATTAGCTCGGGACAAAAGTATTTGCATCACACGTCGGGGACTCATTCGGAAAACCGAACGACCAAATTAAGCTGCCAAAACTCTTCGAGAAATCATAGGAGCTGCAATCACTTGCGAGATTTAATTCTCTGCCCCCGAGTAGCAAAATCAAATTAAAAAATAGAAAGTTCACTTAGTTTTATGGAAGCATGTTAGGTTATTCCTGTCATTTATCTAATGACTGTTGATACTAGTTTTTATCAAAATAAAAGGGAATTCATGTAACTTAACAACTTCATTCAGAACTGAAATGACACTTTAATTGAATTTAAAAAGTTGAACAAGTGGAAAGTGCTACGCGGAAATCTATATTTACGTTTCTGCATAATTAATTAAAATTTAACTCTTCGCTTCACTTCACATATTAAAATCTTGCATATGATATTAATTAACATATTTGTTTCCCCTCTAACTTAAAATGTAGAGAACGTGTCGCTGTGTGTTTCGGTATTGACACATATCGGCAGTTCTTTTTAATCAGTGATAGTCAAACATAACGTATTTCTACTATCAGGAGTGAATTTCCAGTTGTCTTGATCAGTACCTCAAAGGGAGCAAGTGCAATATTTCAATGTTACCAGTGGCAACCAATGAAGGTCTATCCTCACTCTAACCTGAAGACAACAAGAGCTGAAGGTTTTACTTCTTGATATCCTCTTAAAAAGAAAATCCCTGTCTTTCCTTAGTTTCTTGGTTTTGGTTCTTGCACAGCCATCTTTTTCTGATAGCTATAAACAAAGACTAGAATCTACAGTTTACATCCAGTTCTTAATAGCAATAACCACCAAAGCAAACCATAATAATTGTTATTGTTATTGAATGTTTTCGCCAAAGGAAAGCTTCGCTAAACTACAGAAAATTTATTTTTCTTTACTACGATGAAATTTAATTTTGGGGATATTTGAACGTATAAAATAGCGAGTTGCTCTGGCTGCTTCCCAAGTTAACCCAAGAAAATCAGCTGGAAATCCTGAAGCAAATATGTTCAAATAAACCCAACACGTTGAACACTGACTATAAGTTTACTAAAACACTAGACCGTTTTACACAACATTGCTACTGTCTGCATTACTTTCATTTTGCGAAATAAGTTGCAAAACTGGATTCTTCTAAACTAAACTACTATTATCAAGGACTTCAAGGGCTGCTTAAAAGTAAAGGAGGCAATATTACATGACTCGTTTAGATGACCAAGGTCAATGATCCTATTTTTAACTAAGCATTTGGGAGAGAAGCCAATCAGAAGATAACATGAGGACAATACAAAGAGACTATAGAAAGAAAACACGGAGTAACGAAATAAAATATATAACCAACTGACTGTAACTACAGTTTAAAATTTTTTGTAACAGTTTGAAGAAGACTTTATTTGCTTCGCATTGTAAAACTTACTGGTGTTGATCGACTCAATGAGTAACTAGGGGGATTTTGGGAATCAACCCTCTCCTCAAACTCAGGATAGAGTCCAAAAATCAGTCGAAAAAGAAGTAAAAATTTTCAATCTCTCCCACGAGAATATAAGATTCAGTAACAGGATTTCACCATTAATCCTCCTACGTGGTCAAAGATACTGGATAAGATGTCTGTATCATTAACAGATTGATCCACCTATTAAGGTGATTGAAGTGAATTGATAACCTTTCAGCTATGTTTATTGTCAAAAGATATCTTCAGTGATGTCATTCGAAATCCATTGTCCCGATGAGTTAAACCTGCCTCCTATAATCCTCGATATCGCGATACATTTAGAGTCACCTATCCTCTCAATTTTTAGACTATCCAAGATCAGACTCTGTTATTCTATTATGAAGCATAACAAAATGACAAAAAAAATGCTAAAATTATTGGTACTTCTATAACATACGCTTAAATTATGAAGTTATTATATGAATGATGAAGCAAAATAATCCATCTGGTATTGATTTGATCAATCTACCTTTAAGTCTGATAAAAAAATAAGAAAGATATTTGAAAAAGTGAGCCTTAAAAAAGTTTGTGTGTTTCTAGAAAATACCTATAGTTTCAAAGATTTATATGAAGAGTTTTGTCAAAGAGATAAATTATTGCAATAAAGTAAGATATTCTTTTTAATTTCTAATTCGAGAAACATAAATGGATTCATAATTTCACCCTAACTGAAAATATTATCTAATTTGATTCATTTATATTGATTTTAATTTATAAATGAAATATCAGGGTAAAATATTTCTTTTCATATTCTTGCAGCTAAATAAAATGTTACTGATCACTCTAACACGATTGACACACTATAAAATACATTTATGATGGATGATTTCCATTCAAATATTCCTTTTAAAGCACTCCTAAAGAGCAAGAATCGAAGAAAAACGCCTCGTGTTTTGTGCATTACTTAGTAAAATTTGAATAGCAACTCCTATGTGGTGGAGACATACGTCGGGTGTAAAGTAACGCTAAAGTGAAAGGAAAAGGCGTCTCAAAATACTCCCGAGACCCTATCCCAGGAGTGTTGTAACGCAGTAATTGTGTAGTGGAGTTTTCTTGTTACTCTTTGGGCCAACTTGCGAAAAACAGTGGTTTCAAGCTTTAGATCCTGCTTACATTCCTTTATTGCAAGAGGGAGTTGAATTCGTGATCTCTTCGCCCGTGAAGGACTAACAATCACCAGTAGACCAAACTTCACAGAACGATCTTTCGCTGAACCTGTTGGGCTTTAGGAGCACTTTATATTGTTTTATATCCAAAGCGTAAACCTCTGCCGTTGCTATTTCGATTTGGGAACCTTTTTTCTTACACATTTCCTGCTTTAGAAGAAAAACATAGCAAAGAATTGTCATGAGAAGGGATTATTTTTTACACATTCTTTTCTTTTTCTCTTTAAAATTCAAGGGCTGCTATAGATAATTTTCATTTTCATGAGTACAGCATGCATATTAATATTAAATACATTTTATTTTCCAAACTAAAATTCGTACAGAATGTTTTTTTTTTGTTTTTTACTACTGAAACTTCTTCTTTAGATGTCTAAAAAATATATTTTTAGCTAATAGTTTTCTAACTTATCTATAACTTGTAGAAGATATATGAGAGAAGCTTAAAAGTGTTTAACACTTGGACAGCAATAAAAATAAAACAATAAATATTTTAACTTCTGTAAATTTGTTAATTATTTTAACTTATTTTGAATTGATTCGTAAGAGCATTTAACAAGAGCTTTACACAATTAAAACTCCTTCTTTGATCTAATGTATATGACTTGCATCTTCTAACTTTCTTTATACCGAAGTTTATTTAAAATGTTACCCTCTTGAAATTTTTTGAGCTCTCCCATAACCCGATTTTTCTATAAGTGGGCCAGAACTCTATAGGACATTTTTCTTTATTGGGGGGTTAGTGTATTTTCTTGAGCTTATTTTTATGCAGGGAGTGGTTCGAAGTTAATTTGGCTATAGGAAAGGGAGTATTCTTGGAAAAATGGGGAACATTGCTTTACAGAGGTTAGGTTTAAAGGCAAAGGGATTTATTTGAATCTTAAAAGCCATTCAGAGAGTTTGGGGAACGAGATCTGCTATGTAACTGATAAAATATTTTGCTTTCACTTGCATGAGAATCATTCAGCTTGCTAATTACTGATACCCTTATTCAATAATTTAATAATCAAATTTTATTACATTGTCAACCGAACATTTCTTCTCAGACAATGAAAACACACGTATTTTTCATCTGGAAACTTTCCTGATCCTCAAAGTTTCACTTCCTTCATTACTAGCAATGACATTTATAATTATATATACTCTTATATTCTCGACTTCTACCAAGGAAGATCAACCTGGAGTGTTCATTTTATATTGCGGAATCATATAAATATCAATTGGGAGACTTAAGTAGTTTTGAAAACTTTCAAGGAAATTAATTTTCAGTTATTCGATGCCCGAGTTCTTCAACATTTTAAAATTTCTCGATAAATGCAAAAACTTGTGAATCGTATTAAATTGAAAGTTTTAGAGATCAACAAGCTTTAAGCTGAAATAGGTCCTTTTTGTATAATTGCTGCTATTATCATAAAATATCTATATCTAGCCTTTTGAATCCAATGACGTACTCAAATCATGCTGTCAGAGAAAATAAACCTGACGTTAGAAGATTTTTTAAGCATAAAGGCTTCGTCTTTAGGATATGAAAAAGCACGGTATAAGCACAACTGAGAAAATTTAATGTTTAATGAGAACATACACAAATCGGTGGAGATTATTATCAAAACCCCAAACGTACGAACAACGACACAGAGGGCATATCAGATCTGTGGCTTTAACGTTACATCTGTCTTAAGTAATTGTTTGGTAATAGGTTGTTGGTGTAGCTAATGCTTCCTCGCCGGAAGTTCCAGACCAAGTCCATAAAGCCTTTGCGGGTTGAGAAGCGGGGCCCCGGTTTACAACAAAACCACAAGGGCCCGAGTCCATCTTAGCTAGATACCACCTCAATTTTGACAGAGCACCCCCAGGGGCGACATCTGAAAGGTATCGTACCCTCTCCCGCCCTCTCTGACGTCCTGGAGGGACTTTCCGGTCTATGGATTAAACGTGCTCATATACGGCCTAGACACAAAGGTATTGAGTGGCGATTGTCGGTATTTGAACCGATCACCCTCAGCACCGAAAGCTGACGCGCTACCACTAGGCTACTTCAGGCCCATAAAAATAAGGTTTAAAGCATTAGTTAAATAGATATTCTAAAATTATGAATTTTATACGAAATGTTCGTCTTAAAGGTATGATTATTGGCGCGAAGCTTGCGAGATTAAAACGGTAGAAACTTTCGGTGTATCCCGAGACACGGTATCAAAGATTATGACACGGTAGAGAAATGAACGAGGAGTTACCTCTAAACACAGAATGGGCGGACGACAGACGAAAATGTCAGCTAGGAGAAGGTGAGACTTCCCGAAGAAAACCTAAGACTACACCACAATGAATAACTATAGAGGTGAATACGAGTCGTAATGGTTCTGTCTCAGTAATGACAGTTCGTAGGAAGCTGCGTCAAACTGGTATTTCCGAATACCTTTCGGAGTACATCTCCGACTGCTCAGTGCCTGTGTCAAGAAATGCTGTGGCTCTCCCCCTTGGATCCTTGATTGAATAGACTCTTGAGGCATCTGAAATCGTCATGGGACGTCGGAAGTCTATGAAACCATTCTGGCGGACCCCATGCATTCTGTGGTGAAGGCGCTATTCCTTGGTGATATTTCGTGTTTTCAAGACGGTGAAGCACCCTGCCAAACAAGTGGTTTGAGGAGTACGACATTGAGGTCTTATTTTCTTTATTTGGACATCCTGATTGGCCACTCAATCCCCTGATCTTACATTATTGAATATTGTTGAAACATTATTGAACATGTTTAGACAAAACTTCGACCACGTTCTCTGCCTTCAGCATCCCTGGAACGATTAAGACATATGTTGCTGTAGGAATGGTGCTAAATTCCCATATGTACATGCCTTATATGATGTTTCCAAGTCATATACAAGCTGTTTTGCAAGCTGAAGGTGGGCCTACAGTTTAATAAAAAAATATTCTGCAAATATTTCCATTATTTTGATAACCCCTGTATAAAGAACCATTTTCGTATCTTTCTATTTCTTAATGCTTGCGTTTGATGTATAAACACTAGATACGTGTAATAGAATTTCTTTTTACCCTTCGATATATTATCTTTCCCTTTAATATGTATTTTAATGTTCCACATTATTATACTGGATGTTTGAAAGCTTTTATTGTATTACTACTTGTTCAGTGATGAAGCGTATGATATGAGATAATACTAAAACAATACCTTGATATTACTTACTTTCCTTAAAATTGTGTAGTTATTGATGAGAAGTATGTTAAATACATTAATCATGCCCCAATTTATTATAGTTAATTTGTTCTTTTAAATTTTTTTTGTTACAAAGTGCATGTTTCCTCTTCTAATAGAAAGAATACTGCAAGAACAGGGAAGCTGGTGGGATAATATTAAAAATATAACAAAATCTAGGTATAGAGGGGATATTTTCAAGAACAAGGAAGGTGGGAAAATGAAGAGTGATCCAACAGAACTAGTTTGTTCCACCATGAAGGGCAGCAGGTAGGCTCTTAGCTTAAATGCAAGTCATGTGCTAACTTCTCTAGATCGGGAAAGTGGATTAATTCCATTACTTCATAACGATGCGATAGCTGCAGATGTTATCCAAGTTTGAAACGACGCGCCATTCTAACCATTGCAAAGCTGCTTATTATTCATAGCAGTTCAACGTTTTACGATACTGCGGCACTTTTTAGAGGGTTCTACGTGAAGGCAATTTACTTACAACTTCTCTTTAGGGGAATGACGCCACTAAAGTCCTCTACGGGGTTATATATAGGGTATCTATTTGCTTGAAAGAGGAAGTTATTTACCTGGGTCTGGTATAGTAGTATACAGCTTGATGAAATGGGATTTGATCCTTTCAAGAGTGAATTTAGATGTCACACAGAATCTCTCTAGAAATTTGATACCTAAATGTGGAAACCTCTGAAATATTCTGTTGAAAATGTATCATATGAAGAGATACAAATACGTAATACACCTTTTAGCTTTAAAAATTTCATATAAAGAAATACACCGCTAAAAACTGTTAAATTTGCTTAAATAGCTAAAAATATTTTAAAGTATTAACATTAATAAGTAATAGCCATATAATAAGTTATAGCCGTATTAATAATTAAATTATCAAAATATTTTTCAGAATACTTCTAGTCAATTTAGCAGCTATTGAATAGCAAAATTTTTAATCGTGTTTAGAAAATGCATTTACTTTCTTACATTAGAAGCGTTGCAATATTCATACTGGTGAAACTTGGATATGAAGACCATCATTTGCAGAAGTCTAACCTTTTAAGTACCAAAAGGCGAAATACTATTTATTTTTATTTTATTTTATTTTTTCTGTCCATTTCGTCTGATTTACGCCTGTTTGAGAGTTGTGGCATTTTTAGTCGTAGTAACTGACGTAACCCGACTGCAAAAGTATTGTCACTGTATTTGTACACTAAGACAAATGAAATGGAACTTTATTCGTATATGTGACAGAAGTAAATTCTTCTTGAGAGATATTGTAATCCGAGAAAAATATCAACTAGCTTATAATAAGAGGTGTAACTTAAAAACGGAAAAAGGATTAAGTCATGGCCTGCTGTTATACAAACTGGCAGATCGAATTCGGATATACATCGGTATTGTGTATAGCTGCTCCTTTAATCTGCGGATACATCAATAAGCATATGTGTAGGTTTGAGTACAATAATGCCGACAGTATATGTAGTAGGCAGTATACGTAGGAATGGCTCGTTATGTTCGGCTGGATTCTCTCAAAGTCTATACCTTTGGTGGACCATGGAGTGAATTTTGATGCCCAAACAGAACTCTTTCACAGCAGATCTTACCGAAAAATTCTGGTCAAGGTGCTGCACAGATTTTTCGATATACAATTTAAAACAGTATATATATATATATATATATATATATATATATATATATATATTTATATACAGGTAACCCTCCTATAACATGGTAGATAGGTTCCTAGAAAATACCGTGTTGTGTGAAACCGTGTTATATGTGACCCGGAGACAGTTCAAAAAGGGGGGTTACGTTCTGAAAACTTATTAAAACCAAACTTTATTTTAAAATCCCATATAAGCAACTTAATTTTTATTGAAAATATAAATGTATGTATAACACAAAACGAAAAGAAACAAAAAAATATTTTCCTTTAATGCGACCTTAATTTAATAAATGTCTTCCTCATCACTGCTCAGTACAATCAAACGAGAATGTTTTTTCGATTGAACGATATCACCTTCACTTTCAGAACCTTTTTCTTCATTTAGATTTTTTCCACCTTCTATCCTCCTTAAAAATCTGTAATTTTGGTTTATTTGCTGGTTCATTCAAGGTCATTGTAGATTCACGATATGAAGATAGACAATTTTGCAACTCCCTTTTGAATTTTAGGCTTCTTTCAGCGGAAGGGTCTGCATTCAGGAAAAATGATTCAAGATTTTCAGCTAAGCTTAGGCCTTCTTGTAATTTTATAGAGTTATAAATGAATAAATTATAATTTGTTTATACATTTTCATGTAAAGCCACTATAGTTCATTATTCCTTCCTGTTATTATTTTAAGGTAATTTAGTTTTTAAAGGTGTTAAACAAAAATTATGTTATCCAGTGCTATAAAAGTACAGTGTTATACAAAGGTTTTCGGAATTTTTTTATCGTGTTAGAGTGAAACCGCGTTACAGGTTGCAGTGTTATACGAGGGTTCCCGCAATTTATCTTATCGTGTTAGAACGAAACCGTGTAGTAAGATGCCGAGCTGTAGGAGGGCTACCTGTATATATATATATATATATATATATATATATATATATATATATATATATATATATATATATATATATATTTGTGTGTGTGTATATGTATGTGTGTGTGTGTGTGTATGTCTCTATTAATATAATATAAAAAAATTCCAGTATAGGGAATCATAAAGGCTTATGTGAAGATTTCTCTTTCTGATTTGTGTCATTGCAAGGTACATTGGCCAATTTCTCCCGTTAATATATGATGTATTTTCATCCAGACTGAAATTTACGTCAAAACTCAACGCTTTCTTGGATCATATTTTGCATCTACTAAAATAATCACTATAGATTCTACAGTTATAATTCTGATAAATCAAAAGTGTTTTTTCCTTAAATCGCCACTACCATTCTAATATAATACACATCAGAAAAATAAGGCAAAAGTATCGAAACAATGTATAACTTTTGAGAGTGAAATCTAAAATTTAACTGGGTGAAATCCGGTAACACCTTTTAAAATTATACAATGAATTATACCCGTTATTTCATACGATATTTAAATAATATTAAAAAGTAAAACAATTAAGTGTTAAGAAGCTCAATTCATAAATACAGTTGACTAAATAATTCTGTTAGTGGTATAATAAATAACCTTCTCTAAATGAAGGCCAAATAATACTAAAAAATTAGCAAGAATAATAAACTCCTATTCCCAGATTGTAAATGTTAAAAACTCTCTTCCCTTCCCCCTATTACAGCAATTATACTCAAAACCAGTGTCAAAACCAAGTTTTCGAAAAGTATATTACAATTATTTTTTTTTATAAATTTCTAAATAAAATATTTTTGAAACAGCTGAGAATCTGTCTGTATGGGTGACTGCGCTCGCAATGATAAAATTAATTTATGATGTTTTGTCTCTATAACATGAATTTACCGTTTTCAAAAATGAGGCGTTAATTTATCATTTCAATAGAATGTGTTTAATGGAAATTAAATACACAAAGGAGGGACCCTCTGTTTTTAATGCACTGTGCATTAAGAGTCCATCTTGACTTGTAACCGAGAGTTTTTCTATGTCTCGCTAAATATATTTGTATTTTAACACGCAAAAACACGTGAAAAACACGATTTAAAAATTTTCCATTGCGGCGTAATAATGCATCATATATATACAAATGAAAGACAATTAAACCGGTAGTTATTGAAAAGTAGGAAACACGACAAAGAGAAATGCGTAATCAAAATTATTACCAATCAGAACAGTCAATGATACGAGTGGGAAAAACTGCTAGTTTTTAAGTAGTGTTGAGCATTAAGAGAAAATTATGTCTAAACACATCTGAAACGGTAACTAAATATACTAGTAAAATGTACTGAAGAGTTTTAAGAGAAGAAAGAGTAGCTATTTTGGACATATTTTCTAATACACAAATGATAAGATTGTATTAACTGCTTGAAAATAGACCAGATGTGAATGAAAAAGTAAAAAAAAAACCTGTTCCCAAATATATTTAACACTATCAGTTCTGTATTGGGCACTAAAGAAAGAAGAAAATTTTTCTGCCAGTTTTGTCTAATTCATATATACGGACAGAGTAAGAGTTATCATGTATATACATGTTGTGTTTCCATTACTATAATACACTACCTGGCCTAAAAAAAGAAAAAAATTCTGCTAGTTTTGTCTAATTCATATATACGGACAGAGTAAGAGTTATCATGTATATATATGTTTTGTTTCCCTTAATATAATACTCTAGCTGGCCAAAAGTATCCGGACGCCTAGTGGTACGGACTTGGAGAGTCCTGAGGCATATATTAATATGATGTTGGTCCTCCTTTTGCGTCTATGACAGCCTGCACACGTCTGGGGAGACTTTCCACCAGTTTTTGATAGATGTCCATAGGAATTGACTTCTAGGCATCCATCACAGCTGAAGTGAGTGCTGGCAGTGAGGATGGTCGATTTGGCTGGCTACGTAATCTGCGTTCTAATTCGTCCCAAAGGTGTTCAATGGGATTTAGATCGGGGCTCTGAGAAGGCCAGTCCAGTTTTGAACACCTATTTCGTCAAACCATGCCTGCGCAAGTCTCGATGTGTGAATGGAGCAGTTATCCTGGTGGAAGAGAAATGGGCCTTCCCCGAAATATTGCCATAGAGTTGGGAGAGCAGCATTGTCTAGAATGTCCACATACATCACAGAGTTCATGTTTCCAACCACAGGAACTAAGGAACCCAGACCAAACCGTGAAAAACACCCCCCACACCATGATGCTGCCATCACCAAACTTAACAGTCGGCAGAATGCAGCCACGTAAGAAGCGCTCGCCAGGCATCCGCCAAACCCAGACGCGTCCATTGGACTGCCAGATTATAAAGCGTGATTCATCACTCCAAAGAACATTTTTCCACTTGCCCACAGTCCGATGAGCTTTGCACAAATGCAATCTACGCTTCGCATTCTAGGGAGTGATGTTCGGCTTGTGAGCAGCTGAACGACCATGGAATCGCAGGTTTTTTAAATCTCGACTAACAGTCCCGTTACTAGTCCCGTTGTTCATCAGGCACTAACGCCTGATGAACTTTGGAACTCCTGAGTGATTTCAATAAATGAGGACTTGCTATTTTGTTTTGCTACTTTTTTCAGAGTTCTACGGTTGCGATCACTAATTTTTTTCGGCCAGCCACTTTGTTTTTCTGCAGTTTCACTGCCTAGACGTTTCCACTTCACAATTAAATCACTCACAGTGGATTTTGGCTTCTGTAGAATGTCCGAAATTTCCTAAACTGATTTCCCACAAAGGTGGCATCCCATTATAATGCCACGATCAAAGTCACTAAGCTCCTTTGACTTACTCATTGTCTCACAAACGCATAAATATGAAAGGACAAACCACTAGCAAAACTTTTATAGCTTTCGGTTATGCATCAAATTACGTCACCTGTCAGAACTACTTTTTTAGGGGGGTGTCCGGATACTTTTGGCCAGATAGTGTAGTATACTTACTTTACAACCTTGGAGAAAATTTTTAATCCTATTTGTACGATCGGCTTCGCAACTCAATTAATGCATCAATATATCGTAACGAATATGTGGATAATAAGTTTTAAATAAAAACAGCTTATTCCATAATGATTTTTAGAATTTATCAAAGATTTTTTAAAATCACCAGAAAATCTCATTTTTTACTATATGATGCACAGACACGATATGTGTTAGTATGAAGGGTTCATTTGTAATTTATTGTTGATTTAATGCATTATGAACAGTGCGGTGAGAAAAAAAAAGCCAGTGTTGTTGTTCAAATTGGAGCAGAAATACGAGATAAAATATATTTTTATAATATGTATGAATGTGTGAGTATTGAAAAACAATTATAATAATCAACAGGTAGTCATACTTCGGAAATACGTTAAATTAATACAATAAATCTTTTGCCTTTCAAATTTCGACAATTTGGGAGAATTAGACGTTGGCTTCTTGATGCTAGGAACAAAAACATAGAACAAGAGCGAATTTTCTATTTCATAAATATCCTAGTAAGCTCTCACTATCAAAAAATCCTTATGGCGGTTACCAAATTCAGCGGTCATCACGCTCTTATTAGGTAAGGATGTACCATGCCATCGGCAGTTGGAAATGGGATATTTTTTCCAGTCGCATAAACGAAACTCCTTTTTGGCGACTCTGCACAGAGCTATTTTTCAACTTGTTGAAAAGTGAGGTATGTTTATTTGCCAAATGTTTCAACTGATGCTTCAAGAATAATTACATTACTTTAAAAGCCACTTATAATTACTTAAATGTATTAATATTCATTTTTTATGTTAAGAGTGTTACATTATTAATGCTAAGTCATCTCGGTTGCGTACATTAGTGAAAATTCCACAGTGAAAGTAAAACTCATCCCTGTCCTGCTAGGCAGAAATCATTAATGCGTACTGACAAGAGTTAAGCAAATTAAACGCTATAAAGTATATTTCTCTAGTAATATAACAAAAATATTGTACAGAACTTTGATGTTAAGCTACAAATTAACATTACTGGTATATCAACATTAAGAAAAATACTTTAATAATACAAGTTAACTTTAATTTCGGAATTAAAAGTAACTCGAGATTCGAAATCAGAAGAAATAGAATTCTGTGTACCACTTATAGTGATATTTGACTAAACCCTATTTGTTTATTTATATCATGAAAATAATTTTATCCCTAAAGTGTATCTTACAAAGTCAGTGTGTTGGCTAGTTAAAATGCTTTAGACCAGATAATTCTGATATTTACAGCTGAATTTAAATACAGTAGTTAAATTAAAAACATTCAAATTGCATTAAAAAAAACAATACGAGTTGAAAGGAATTAAAGTATAAATTTTAATCATAAATTTTAAATTAAATATTAATTATAAACTAATTATAAACATTAATTATAAATAATAAATTAAAGCAAAGCATCTGTCTTTTTAACCGAGTTTAAATTCAACACTTAAATTAAAAACAAAAATAAAATGAAAATGATGGATGTAGTTATAAATCAAGGCTTAGTTTCAAATTTACATATAATAATTCAAAATTGGAAATTATATTAAAATAGTTACTACGTTTGCTATGGAATTTAGGCCCAATAGTTGGACCAGAAACACTGAAATTGGGTTAAATTTTCATGAGAAACATTTATTAAAAGCTTAAAGATTCATTATTTCCAATTCTAAAATAAAAATCGAAAGGAAATCAACTTATCAAAATGCATCAAGTTAAGTGATAAACTATCCTAAGCATAACTGAAGCTAAAATTTATCTTTAACAATGCTGCTTAAGTAAAACATTGGTGGAAATCAGTCATCAGCCGAAAAACAACTATCACTTTCAAAACAGAATTTAAATACGTTTCTATTTCCTCTTGTATCGCACCCCTCCGTAATCCTGATTTAAAATACTCCCAACTATGAATCACGCTTTAGCGTGTAAAAAAAACCCAAAAAAAAGCTAGCACTTTCTTAAACCAATGTAATCTGAAGATTCCGAACACGACGAAGAGAGTAATTTATATCTCCCTCTTCTCTTTCTCCCCTGAAATACATTATTTGTTGTCGAAAGTCGAAAAAGAAAATAAATACAAAAATTTGGATTATTCGGAAACCGATTTGATTGCTGGTTTTGAGCTCTAACAAAGCAAGCAAAAGAGGAAAATATTGGTGGCTCGGTTCTGTAACTGTCTGAGGAATGATTTCACCACTAAAAGCAATTACAAAATGTTTTGGAGCCAGATTAAAATAGATCTGCTTTTCTAATTTCGTCGTTCGCTTTTTTTTATCGCTGCTTTCATCTCCCCTGCCTCGCCTAAGTGGAAGTTGCGAATTTTTGAAAAAATTTAAATTCGTTTTGCCTGCTCTCTAAATAAGATATTGAAAGTCAACTCTAAGCATGGAGTTTAAAACAAAAATGGCCAAACAGGGATAAATAAACTCACTGGATGGGAATTTAAATTGTATTCCTTCGCAAATGAAAGGAAGTTATGTATAATAGAAGAATTAGGGGGGATAAATTTTTGCCAAATGTTTCGATGGCAGAAAAAATGATATTTCAGACAAAAAAAATAATAACTGAATTAGTTATTTCATTGAACTAACTCCCTTGCATCGAAGAAAAGCAAATTTATTTATCTTTAGATTAAATATAACAGGTAGAATCCTCTGCAAAAAATATTAAATAAAATGACATTGGATATTGTTTCTAATCCTTTAGAGGTAATAAATATAAATACTGCATCAAGAAACGTAAATTGTATAAGTTATTTTTGATAAGATGATAACTTGGAAAGATTCGAAATATGAAATAAAAATAAATCACTTCGTTTGCTTATTTATTTAAATTTTAAAGTAATGAAAAGCATCTAAATAACGTTTAACGTATTTGAAAGGAGGTGAAATCCGACTAGAAAGTTTTCTAATATTATGGAATGTTTTGATTACTATTTGAAAATTTTCAAAAAGAAAAGAAAACTGAAATGTATAGATATAAAATTCAAAGGATATATTAATGTTCAACAGTTTTTGTATTTCCTGTTTTCTACGAAATAAATAGTTAATAAAAAATGATATAAATAACATATCATATATTAGTTTAACATATCTTGTTTAGTTTGATTTTCCAATGCGTTTGCCATAAAGAATGTAAATCAAATCAGTAAAGAAATATTTTTATTCTATATTATTACATGATTTATTTATTTGAATAGATCTTTTGTCATTAAATAATTTTAAAATTTAGAAGTATATGTTACAGCAGTATAAACAGAGTAGCTTATTATTTTAGTAAATTTGCATATTATCAGATTCCTCGCTGAAGCAGTTTCGATACTAATATTTAACTCTCTATGCTTTGTTTGCTTCTTCATTAGTGTAGATAAATGCATAAAAAGAAATTTCTTAGAGGTTTCAATAAGTTCTAAATTTCCTTTAGCATTCTTTTTTAAATATATGGTAATATTAAAAAAATTGAAAATAAAAAAATATGCCTTTAGCAGTCCATATAAAATTGAAATTTTGAGTGTAGGTAAAAATTGAAGTGTAGGGCAATTTAAGATTGTCAAAGAAACAAACTGACATGTAATAAAAAAGGCACATACAGGGAAATGCAGTGAAAAGGCGGCTTTTCAATAATCCACAATCAACTGGTGTTCAATGTTCCTCGGCCTGATGATGATTCATTGAGTGGATCGAAACAGAGGCAGCTGTCCATATTTAGTTGATTGTGGATCATTAAGAAGCCGTCTTTTTATAGCGTGCCACAGCAGAAAGGAACCTCGCGAAGGGCTTCTCTCTGCATATCCCTGTAAATGATTAAAGAACATTAGAGATTTCAAAATTTGAACCTTATGCGAATTTGTAAATGCTATAACAAATTATTCTACGTTTTTCCCAGGTATATTGTTACAAAAACTTAGACAGGATACTTTGGTTACCATTTCATTAATATATGATTTTATTGAAACAATTAACATCTGTCTGTGTAAGATCATTCTGTTGAGGATATGTGTATCATATATTCTAGTATGTTCTGGAGAAAAGATCTCAGAGCCGTTCATTTATCCTTAAATAAAGTTTCATAACAAACTCCCGAAAATAAAGACCTATCGTAAAATGCCCCTCCCTCTTCTAACATTTTGTGATTGTCATGAAATTCTTTTCTTGACTTCAATTTCTTTTTTCTGCATTAATATTTCCTCGTCAAAGCATGAATTCGTGGTTTTGAACTCCATATGCTTTCTCAGGTGCGGCTTGCTCCAGAAACTTCATCACGGAAGGGAAAATGAAAATAATGTGTTTTTCAATGTATTTGTAGCATAAATTATGCATACTCAGATAATACATATAAAATTACTTTGTATTACAGAACAAAGTGATACACTTCCGGAATACATCCCCAAAGAAGTTATTTTCAATTTGTGATTGTTCAATTTCCGCATTCCTCTAAATGTTTATTGTTCTGGATATAAGGAGCTATGGCAACACAGTGTTGTTAAAAGTAGTATATCATTATTTAAAAAAAAAATACAGATGCTTACAGAAACAATAAGGATCATGCAACCCTAGTTTCTCCCATTCATCACTTTTTTTCCCTTCAGCGCAAAATACAATTATAGATAGTAGGAAGCAACTGCAGCTGCAGCAGTTCATGGCACAAACAGGAATTTCATAGAACAGTAATTCTTAGGTATAGAACAGTAATTATTAGATAAGAAATTCAATAGTAATCCCGTATATATAATTCCGAAATAATATTTATATACGAAATACACTGTCTATCTTAAATCGTCGTGTGTTTTAGATGCTTACCACACTTAACTGAAAAAAAAAGGTAGCATAACAGGAGAATATTTTCAGCCCAATCATGAGACAGCATGCATTAATAAAGATACAGAGCCAATGCTAAGAGAATAAATTCATGAATGTACAAACAGTCTATGCTTCTGTTATTTGGTTGGTTGACTACGGTCAACTTTTGCTACACAAGGTACACTTGTGTTAAAAATACTGAAAAGTTTGTAAAATGTAAAGCTTTGAGACCAATAAAAGTAAATTAAAGAAGGTTCTGGAGTAGGGAAACTTCTCGATTAGCAAATCTACGCAAATTAATGCACATACATGCAAAAAATGCAGGTATAATTTACGGGATAATTTAGGAATAATTTATTAATATTATATACTCAGGTAAAATTTAGGAATCGAAGCCGAGATTTTCAGTTAACTTATTTATCATATCTACTCCCCTAGTAATATTTTTATACATACCTTAATTTTTCAGACGTTATTGATTCTCGAGGACTAGTTCTACGATACGAGTCACCTATCATAGTTATAATCGATTGAACTGCGTTAAGGATTGTTCTATAAAAGGAACTCATTTTTTATGACTTCGCTTCACCCAACCCCTATAACAATTTTAACCAAGTATGAACTTGCGCCGGTTGCGTAGTTGATAAAAACTCGATTAGAGCTGCTTTTAACAATAGTTAGGAAAAAATACTCGTATCTTTTTTTTATGATTTAAAACTTGAAACTGTGTGTTGCTTGCTTACTTTCAGTTCTTTTCAATTAAATTATATTATAATTGTTTAAAAAAATTAGGGATAATACTCAAAACTGGGTAAAATTACAGAGGGAAAAGAACCGATTGGCACTCGCAAATATTCGAATCGTAAAATTTTTTTTTCAAATTTCTAAATCCTCTGAGACGAATGAAAAAATATGATTTTGGGCAAAAATAAGCACCTCAAAGGAGGAAAAAGAGTAGCCAGAACCTGATATTTACACCAAGATCAGAAAATTGCTTGAATGAGATTTACAGGAAACACACTAGGACATTAAATACGGTCTTGAAATCTATTACATTCTTCAGATAGCTTTGAAACAACAGAAAGACACAATTTTTTTCTGAAGTGAGCTTCATCACCTACAGACCCTTTCGAAGGATCAAATCAGCTGATATTGCTAGAGCGAGACATTTATAAGTAGTCAAAGTATGAGAAGTTACTGGATGTTCGACCTAGTGTTTTTCAACATCATATCGAGTCACTAAGAGTCTGATTAATTGTGCGACTCCAGAAGAGTTCAAACTTGGTGAAGAGGATTAAGAGGAGAGTCTCGATATGAGTGTTTTCAAACATTTATCGGGAAAATTGTTCCTGATAGCGAGATTTTGCCAACAGAAGTTAAATGTTATATTTTATTTGTCTGGTTGATCCAAATATTGTTGGACAACTTATATGCCATAGAAAACTGTTGGGAAGTGTAGGAAAAATAGAAAAACTGATTGACTGAAAGCACCCGAACGAGTAAGAAGTGAAAGGGCAGATATGATTAGCATATAAAATGGGAGTGTGCTAGTTCAGTAAGAGTGTGCTAGTTCTTTGTGTTGTATTCAGTTTTCGAAATTGACTGTACAGTTAAATAAAAATTTGGTACAGTAGGAGACTTTAAGCTAGTTTTGAGATATTACAAGAATCTCAAGTCATTATAACGTATTCGTCAAGACGGTACGACTCGCAAATAGACATATATATGAATTGAATCCCCGAAAAGAATATTTAGTGATTGTGTTCACTAGGTTTAAAACTGTGAAGGGTTCTAGGACTATTCGTTGGATATTTTTATTTTATTATTATTATCCTCCAGAAGGAACGAAATAACATTTTCGGAAAGAAATTCGATTAATGAGTCAATTGACACACTAAAAATTTATTCAAATTGTTTACGATCCGAACTATTTCTAATTGTTTTCCCTTTTTTTGGAAAAAACTTCTTTCGGATAAAAATCAATCCCACTGATCCCAGGATCTCTCCTTTTTTGATCGGAGACACCCTGATTCAGCGGAGAAAACAATTGAAACTTTGTTAATTTGAGCCCATTTTTATTCCTGCATGTTGTCAGTGCAGCTCTATTGTTTTGGGGCTCCCATTGACCACATGGCTCCTTTTTCATGGCTGGCCGAACTTGGACAACACGAGAGAAGCGCTCGGAGGGTGGGGGCCAAAGCGACGTTCGGGGGGGAGGCAGGCATCACTGTCGGTAATGTCCTTGTTCGCTGTTTCACAGGCTGCCGGTTGCAAAAGAAATGCTGTTTCTCACATAATGGAAAGTTTTCGCACAAATAAATAAAACGAATAGAAATTGATTCAGTTTACAAATTTCAGATCGATGGGAGAAATGCTAATGTTGCTAACTAAAAGAGACACTCACAAACTTTTTGGTAATAGAATCAATTATAAGTCAGAATACTCCACCGGTTCCCCAAGCCTCTAGGGCTTATCAACCATGAATCACCTGAAGTCCAGTCGCTACGCAGCAAAACCTGAATACGCAGCCGAGGGTTAATTTCCCAAGTTCGGTGACATTTTTCATTGCTGTGGGGCTCGAGGATGCCGGACAAACAGTACAGATCTGTCATCCACTCAAGGCACCCCAAGCCCCCTTAGAATCAATTATAAAAAAAATAACACTATTAGATTATAAATATTTTATAATACAATACTAGATATTTTTATACATAAATTTTAATTGTGAAAAAATGTCGCAAATCCATTTTAATCGACCATAGTGTAATTGTTTATTAAGACGACTAAATTTACCCTTAAATTTTCTTTATAGCAAAAGCCATATAATCTCTTTTTATTGTTTCAGAAAATAATTTCCTTTTAATTTTTTTCTTTAAAATATTTTAAACTGCCTATCAAATCTATGTAAAAATCTCCATGACATTTTTTCTGCTTTTATTCAATACAAGAAACTAAAAGTTTGGGAAAGAAGCATTTTTTTTTAAATGAAAATTAAAAGCAATAATTTTGTTTGAACCATGAAATGTGTGGCATCCAACTCAAACACAATGGAACACTATTTGAAATTGTGTTCTATAAACGTTCACTGCTATCGTAACAAAACTTGAAGATTGTCACTTCTGAACTATTGAGTTGCAAAACCGTGTTTAAAAAAGTATATGAAGAAAATCGCAGAAATGCAAGTCTCAAAATAATTGAAGCAAACTTCCAAGAAAAAATTTCCTTATTCGGTCTAACCTGTTACCAATTAATTATACAATCAATCAGATTGCCTTTCATAGCCACAAAACACTGTAATAAATTTTGGAATCTTTAAATTTAGTTGTGTTAGTTAATTCCCTGAGAACCGCGGTTATATTTTAGAACTGGAGCTGAAAGCTCAAGAAACCTTATCAATTCTTAAAAACCCGGATGATGGCTGAATAGCTAGGGCGCTGCCATTCGATACCGAAGTCCGTGGGTTCGAGTCCCGCTCTTGGCAGGGATATTTAGAGCCGTTTGGATTGGGCTTGAAAACATTAGGCCCCGGTCTAATTAACATTCGGGCAGCAAAAGGTGACCGTAGCGCTCCAAACCAAACCATCAATTGTTAAGGAATTTTTAGTAATTAATGAACTCTAAAAATGTGAATGAAAATATATTAATTTAATGTATTTAATTGTCTTTTAGTAAAATGTTCCAGTAGCAGTTTTACGATCCAAAAGTGTGTCATTTAAAAGCAATTCTATGGGACCATTGTGTGTTCCATTTTTTCCCCTGAGTAGTAATTATTTTTCTCGGTTCAGCATCAGACAATGTTCCGCTCAGCATCTGTCAAATTGATTTTCAAGTAGTGTTCCCGATTCAATAAGTTTCATTTCTTATTTTTTTAGGAACAACAAAATGGAGTGAAGCTCCTTATAAAAGTAAGTGGTCAAAAGTGAATGTACAAAACAGATCTACGTACTGCAGGGCCTTTCTGATGATTCTCAATCAATAAAACTGATATTTTTCCTTATTATAATAATAACATAAATATTTTAGAGCAGGTACAGTCTAAACTTATGCGATACTTATATTATAAAACTAATTACCATTGTCATCTGGATGTGTCTCCTTCTTTCCTTCGTGACATTTTTGATATTCCCAGTTTAAAATCCAGGTGCGATCTTTCCTGTATGTTATTTTTTTATAAAGTCATTAATAATATTATCGATTGTGTTGAAATTCACAATTGTATTCAGCTTGCTGTGCCGAGCAGATCTCTTCGTGAGCGGCATTTGTTTGTCAATGTCTACAGGAAATTTAATTACATAGGTAATTTCTCTTTGTACAAATTTTATAAATTTTTCAACCATCTTTCAGAAGACCTTGATATTTTTAGTATGCCCTTTATTGTTTTTAAGGCTAAATGTTTGCAACTTCTGTATTCGTAATTCATGTATTGTTTTGTGTATTGTATATGTATACATTGTTTATGTAGCTTTGTACGTTTGTTTTGATGTTTCTTTTTCTGTGTGTTTTAAGTTGTATCTTCATGCAATACTGTAAATGGAATTTTCTGTGGTGTGCATTTTGAATAAATAAATAAATTTATTTATTTATTTATTTGAAAACAGTTGTGTCGCCACACAATTGATCTTTAAATTTATGGAGCTCAAAAATGGTTTATTTTTTAATTTCATGAAATATTTTTTGTAAATGAATTGGACAGTAATCGCTCACGAGATTGGGGTTCAGGAAAGACCGTATCTTCTGTGGACTCCGGACTATTACGTGACATTTCCCTGGGGTTCCTCATCCACTGCTCTAGAACAGAAAAAGTCCTTGAAAGGAATTATGTTTTGCGGTGAAGTTGAGAGAAGGAAGGGGAATCTCCCTAAATTACGCAAACAGCATTCCGGTATATAAACAGTATAAGTTGATTTTCATAGACATAATTATTTTTTAACTGATTTTATATTTACTATCTAATGGTAGGAAAATAACATATTAACATTCTTGGAAACTTTATCTATGAGTCTTTAACTCTCTCTAAAACACGTTTGTAAATATCTACCAAAAGGGGTAAGATGTATAGGATTTGGATTTAATATAATAGTCTGAGTCTAGTTTGTAGTATATGCTCAAATACTTTTAGTTTTATAAATAACTAGCTGAAAACCCGCGCTTCGCTACGGAGTACATTCAAATTGAGTACAACGGTCAATGTATACAATTGATGTAAAAAAAAAAGATAAAAATAAAATATATATATATCTTTATAAAAAAATCGTAAGGGATATTTATTTTTTTTTTTGGATAATATCCAATCGTCTGCTGCACCAGAAACAAAACAAATTTTTTTTTGTCTGTTTAGTTGTTATGCACGTGACGATAAATTTATTTAAAGTACCAGAAAACGAAATCACGTGATCACCATTTAATAAATTAAATTCTAAAAATGAATATTTAAAAATTCCCCAAAAATCAGAAAATCGAGGTAAAGGTTAAAAAAAAAATTTCATTTTAAAGGAATTTTTACGATCTTCCTCGTGATATAAATTTTATAACCCTCAAATTATTATTTTAAATGGAAACTTAAAAAAAGTTACAAAAACAGCTTAAAAATTTAATTTAAAAAATCTAAGAATTTTTGAAAAATCTTTCTTAGTGCACCCCTACACCATAAGAAGAATCGCCATGCAAAATTTCAGCCCTTTAGGTCCAGCGGTTTGGTCTGTGCGTTGTATGTCAGTGAGTCAGTCAGTCAGTCAGTTACGGAACTGTTTTATATAGTATATAGATTTGCAAACTTCTTATGTTGAAATTTATAAATAGTTATAAACACTATTTTCAACCTATGTGTTAAAATAATTAATTCGTAACAATGATAATGCTGATTTAAAACAAATCGGGGCACAGAGACAGTAAGCAAAAAAATCTGAGCATATTGAAGGTCAAATTCTGATCGAAAACACCCTCGCAGGCACACACCTATTGAAGATTTTAGCAGGATAAGACAATTAAAATTGTTAGCTTTTTGAATGAGAAATTGCCTTAAGAACTTAAAGGGCTTAAGCAAGCTTTCAAATTTTAGTAGTTTGGTTTCGTGGAAACTATTACTGCTCAAGTAGTAGAAAATAATCAAACAGAGTATATGCAAAATAGAAAGTAAATCCTTAACAGAATTTATATCCTTGTAATAGATCAGCTATCTATCTTTAGAAATCTTTTTTTTACAATATTAGTTAAGTGTTAATTGTCTTCAGATACCAATTTTTCTGATTATTATTTTCAGCATTGGAAAACTTAATTTTTTTAGATAGTATAACTAAACGCATCTCTGTTTAATGCTGCCCCTCCCCCCCCAAAAAAAAAAATGGTCTTTCTAGTAATACTTAAACGAAAATAATGAAGTTTTCAGTGGCTTTCACGTCGTTTCAAATCATAATATTTCTTGCTGTAAAAAGGGAAATGATGGTTTAATGTATCAGAAAAAACACTAAATCATGTACTTTATTACTTGTAATATAATCGCAAGGAACAATAAAACTTTAAATATAATGCTGCAATTGAAGGGACATTTGTTAGGTATGAAAAAGATCGAATTTTAAAATACAGTCTCATAACTGTAAAGTAATGAAAATCCTAAATGGAGGTGTAAAACTAAAAATGAATATTAATCGGTTATTGAAGTGAAAATAATATTTATAAACTATAGTTTAACAACCAATTATAACATATTTGCTTCAATGTAAATGTATTTGAGGATAAATTTAAAGCATACAGACTTAGAAATGATAGAAACCAACATGGCTCAAGATTTTAAGAAACATTGTATGGTCAAAGTTTCCGTCTTCTTATATTCTGCAGTGTTTGTATAAATTAGCTGCTAATCTCTATGGTAAAAAACTGAAACCTTATTTGCGTTTAAAGAGTAAGACAATGTATCACAACATAGTTCTATAAAAAATTGTAAGGTTTGCATAAGATTCATATTAATCGAACTTTTAGGTGAATAAATTTAAAGAAGCCGCTTAAGATATGCTAATTGCGGCATACGCGGTTGGTATAAATACCAGGAAGCGAAACGAAGTGTCATCGAAGTGTTGAGGAAGTGAGAGGAAGGGAAAGGAGGAGTTGAGCTGACGAAACGAAGTATCGAGCTGGAGCTAGGCTTAGAGTCTGGTTTAATAATAGTTGAGTTTTGCGAGCAGCCGCTCGAGGCATAGCTAGGTTGCTCCAAACCTACGCGAGTTCTTGTTAGGCCCAAAGTTTACGAAGCAGCACTGCTGGTTGACTTTCAAAGTATCTGTGAGTATTGTAAAGTGTATTTTTCTTGAATGAGTAGTTATACAAGTGAATATATTGAATTGTATTTCCCTTGCATGAATGTTATATACCTCGTACTAGCAGTACTCATTACTTACGTTCAAAAGAAAATATATATATGCAAATGTTTAAATAAATATTGTTGTTATGCAAGAACGGTGTTTGAATGAAATTATTTAGAGTGCCACTTCAAGATATACATACCCAAAGGTAAGGGTAAAAGTTGCTATTCTCTATAAAATGTATTACCAAATATTCTGTTAAGCTTATGGCAAGGGCAAAACTAGAGCCTGACTACTGTACGGATATACATTGGTGATGCAAGACTTTATCCCATTTATTTCTCAACTGTTTTGCTGCTTTTGAAAATTGTTAGGTAGATAACTGAAACTGAATCCTTTTTAATGTCTCCTTTTGTGATCCTTGGCTATTAACATACTTTTGACAATATCAAAATGTTCGAATAGGTTGATTGTAATTATGGAATATAAATGCCTGAATTCAATTACTTCTTGGTTTTTTAAAATATTTATATTTGATTGGTTGATGTTGTGTTAAGATGCGAAAGAATAAATTCTAATTTGAATGAATGCTTAAGGTTTTGAAATTTCTGTAAATCTTGAAAGCTATCCCTTATTTTACAATGTTTTTCGAAGAAAAGTCGAAAATATTCCCCTACACTGAGAAGCTGAAATCAAGCGCCCCTCTGGGTCTTCTCAAATAAGGAGTGCTCTCAAGAAATATCTATTTTAAAATGTGCCTTTATGACATTTTTGGTTACATTTCGACCTTAAAGAAAGATTCTTTGCTGATATTCGTGAATTTGAAGCTCGATAATTCACTTATCCTGTCTCAGAGAAACTTTGACTCTCCAGGAACGGGGACAAAAGCTGATTTCCGCATTAGTTGCGACATTCTCTAAGAACGGTGCACTGGAGACATTTTTTTGGACGAAAGAAGAGAAATCTATTATAATACAGTATCTCGTCTGCATCTCCCACGAAAGGAAATTCTCAAATCTATTTGTAAACACTTGGTATTCTTCTTCGCAGTGAAATCTGATTCAATACTCCATTCAGAGCAAACACTAGAGTTTTTTTTATTTTGTCCTGATACAGTTCGTATTTCAAGCTTTCCGTTCAATCGAAAAACATCACTTCGTTTTCCAGATGGGAGCAAAAACTTTTGCATCTCCAAAATGTGAAAAGTTTAGGAGGGTGAACAGTATTTTTTGGAGTCGAAATATTTCGGTCATGTGCATTGCTCGTCGATTACGTGATATTTCCATTTCGCTGGAATAAAATAAAAAAGAGAAGAAAAGAAAGAAAATAGATAGGCAGTAGAGGTGGTATCTTCTCTTCGAGTCCTACCCACTCACCATATACCCCTCGTGCGTCGGGGGACTTGCCATGTGCTTTCGAATATTACGTGTTAGGTTTCACAGGGTTTTCGCCACGCCAGCTTTACTTCCAGAATTTTCCATTTCTATATTTGCACTGTCTATGAGCCGCGGCTCCCGTACTCTGCGACTGAAAAGTAACTCAACTCTCCTCCCATTCAAAGAACATGCGACCCCCTGGTTTTCCCGAATCTCTTCCCCCAGATTTACAACATGCATGCCACATCCGAATGGGCAACTAGCTGCAATTTTTATGCTCATCCTTTTTCGCCCGACTGTTGGCGACGCCGAACTCACACACCATACAACTTAATGATCGAGCCAAGGCGCTCCGCTCAAATAATACCCGGGCTTGCTTTGACTGGAGATTTGCATGCCCACCTATAACGTGCCTCATATGCTGTTTATTGACCCTTATAGGTGGCTCTTTAGAGCTGGATTGAGCTCTTATTTAAACTCGGTATTATTTTCAGGCATGGAAGGGAAAAAAACTTCGATTTTCGGCTATTAATTTCTATAGCAGTAAAACCACATATCGTGACACGCTAAGAAGAATTTTGTCTATCCTTACCCTCTCCTATTTTCGGTTTTACCATGGATTAATCTATATATAAAAAACAGTTCCTTAACTGACTGACTGATTGACTGACTGACATACAACGCACAGACCAAACCGCTGGACCTGAAGGGCTAAAATTTTGCATGGCGATTCTTCTTATAGTGTAGGGGTGCACTAAGAAAGATTTTTGAAAAATTCTTCTTGGATTTTTTAAAATTAAATTTTTAATCTGTTTTAATAACTTTTTTTAGTTTGCATTTAAAATAATAACTTGAGCGTTATAAAATTTATATCACGATAAATATCCTAAAAATTCCTTTAAAATGAAATCTTTTTCGAATCTTTACCTCCATTTTCTGATATTTGGTGAATTTTTAAAGATTAAATTTTAGAATTTAATTTATTAAATGCTGATCACGTGATTTCTTTTTCTGGTACTTTAAATAAATTGATCGCCGCGTGCACAAAAATAAAATAGACAAAAAAAAATTTTCCTTGCTAATGCGGTAGACGATTGGACATATCCCAAAGAATATTAAAATACAGTAAAAGATTTGTATCCCAAATTGTGCTATATTAACTGTACTATATTCTTTAGTATGTCCTATTAGATTTAATTTGAATATTTTCTTCTACATTATTTTGTCTATAAAAATATCTCTTACGATTTTTTTATAAATATATATTTTTTTTACATCAATTGTATACATTGATCTTCGTATTATATATATATATATATATATATATATATATATATATATATATATATATATATATTTGGCATTAATTGCATACCTTGACCGTTGTGTTTAATTTGAATGTACTCCGTAGCGAAGTGCGAGTTTTCAGCTAGTCATAAATATAGTTTAAAAACTTTTCGTATTAGGGAATGCTTAAGAAGTAACTCCTGCTATGACAATTTTATCAGGATCCAGGAATCCCCTTATCATGTCGTCTTGAGGCTACGATGCTCTCCATTTGGATCATCAGTTTCGTCATTTTTATTACATGGATACTAAGTGAGCCATTTAATGAGCAGAAAAAGATTCATTTAAGTATTAATAAGATATTACGGAAAAATAGAATTTGAATACAGAGCTCATAGGGTAAATTTTGGCTTGAAAAAAAGATCAGGTTTATGCTTTTTTGCGTTCGAAAGTGTAATACCGGTAATTTTCCTGAATCTACCCCGCCTCCAAATGGAACGCGTACCTCTCAACCAGTCCGAGTCCATTTGCGGGTTTTCATCATACAACGTGTATATTTCGTACTTGATTTTAACGCGTCTTTCGATTTTTATTTCAGCATTTAAGAAAGAAAAGTGCTTTTGATTCGAGTAATAATGATAATTATTGGACTTTCTTTTATTTTAAAAATATTTTTATGTTTAATGTTCGCAATTAACATTTTACTGGTGGAAAATGAAAAATTGAAAAATTTGTCAGTACGGAAATATTTCAAAAATGGGAAAATCATGATATGTGCAAAGTATGTTACTTCGAATATGATCCCTTAAGGGGTATTGGGATAAGGGGTATTGAGATAGGAATTTAAAGGGTTATAATAACTGGACCATAGGTACATAAACTTACAATAAAGTTCGCCTGCATACTAATAAGATGTCTTTAAAAAGAAGATACCAAAATAATCTTGCGCAGATATAAGAATATTCTGCAGTTCATATTATTTTATCTCAAGAAATAGCTTCTTTTAGCGCCAATAACACGCGAATGCCAGGCTAGATATTCCTTAGAATTCCAGCAAAGTTCAACTGTTTCTTAATGACCTTCTTACAACCAATTCATTTGAAGTTTTAGAATGTGTTTGCAGGGCCTTTTTATCGCATGGGCAAATTTGAACTTTTCCCAGGGACCCCTGATGCTAGGGGGCCCCCAAACCCCCTTGGTGTATACTCCTAGTACTTCTAATAGTATGTATAGCCCATGGATAGTTCTTATTTTTATAAATGTTCGTAAGGGGGGTGCCCCCAAATAGCACCTGCCCAGGGGCCCCCAGCGTTCATAATCGGGCCTTGAGTGTTTGAAAATGTTCGTCCGATCAGACTGTCATCACATACTGTATTGAATCTGTGTGTTGAGATTCACGTGAGTATATTGAGCTTTTGAACTGCGTTATCACTCGAAAACTAACATCCAACTGTCTATGGGTCTAGGACAGTGGTTCCCAACCAGCAGAAGACTGCGGACCACTAAGCCAGAAATTGAACCATCCCCCACTGACTTAAGGGGGGACCTTCCGGGGTGTTTGGGGGTATAGAATATCCCTAAGGAAAAAGGAATACAGGATTAACGTACTCACATTCTAAGGTATCATATTTTAATACTAAAATAATTATGTTAAACTTTTAAGAAATTTTAATTCAACACCTGATAGCCATCGGATATATTCGGCCCATATAGTTCAGCGAACATTGCTTTCAAAATCCCCATTTATTGGGCAACTTTTTTATATGTGGTGACGGACCACTCCCGAGGCTCTCGCGGACCACCGGTTGGGAACCACTGATCTAGGGTGATTAATTAAGAACCTGTATTTGTAACATCCTAAAACATACTTATTTTGTCTTCCATTTTTATCAGTTGGATTCATACCCAAAACATTTTACTAATTCTTGGAAGTTTTAACTGATTTTATATTTTGTACGGAGAATAAAATTGATGTGTGGATGGGGAATACAAGATGGTTTTTGCATCAACAACATGATATTTCCCCCATCTGTTTGTCATTATATAGGATTAGAAATATCTTTCATTATGGATCTTTACAACAAATTCCTTGATAATAACCTCGCCGTCAATTTAAAATTGAGTTAAAATTCGGTATTAGGCAGAAATAACCTGCTATAGTAGCAAGTGGACAGAAAGCTACATGCGCTTGATCAAAGATCGTACGTATAGCAAAAACGCAATTCCCTGGAATGTACCTTCCTCACCAATGAGTGATTACAGTCGTTCTTGGTATTCTCTTTTTGGCGTAAAAAATTTAATTTGTCTATTCTTATCGCAATTTTTTTAACAAACTGGAAGTCATGTCACTTAGCTACGTATTTCAAGATCTTCTATCCATAACATTAGTTTTATTGGTCCTACAATCATGAAATATAGGGTCCTTGGAAATCTTTCAACGCTTATTTTAGAACTATACTATTCACACTGTTTGTTCTCTGTTCGTTGCTAAGCAGTTTCAAACTGAAAACTGAATTTTAAAAAGGATAACTTAAAGTATTTCAGACTAACTGAGGTAGTTTATATACAGAGAATATGAAGGCAAATACTTAAAGCAAAAATATGTGAAAAGAATATTTCAACATTTAAGGTATAACGAAAACTTTCATATTTCCCTACAGTTGAAACCTTTTTACTGGTAACTATTGTAATATATTAAGGTTTTTCTATTCCTTGATTGTTTTTGCTATTTGTGCTGCATATTTTTTTATTACCTTCATAATTTGTTTTGCACTGAGCCTGAATTACTAAGAATAGAAAGTTTATTCAAAGGCCACGCTATTTTAAAACTTATTTGGATGGCTTGTGGCTGATTTGTCTATCTTTATGCAAATAGCATTCGTCAAAAATCATATTTTGAGATGTTTGTTGCCATGATGCATTTTATTCTTAGAAAATTTCCGGCTATTCTTAAAACTTGTCAGAATTCTTGAATTCTTACTCCTCCAATTTCTGACTTTGGCAAATTCCTAATATTTATTCTTTAACCAATTTTTAATCCCTGAAAAGCCTTCCTTTCTGCGTCCACTGTGCCTCAGATGTTTTCACACTTTCAGTTATTGAGGGTTGCATTCGTTCATTTTTTATTCTTTTGATACAATTTCAGATAAATGGTAAAATAGGTTCAATGAAGACATTCGAGAATCGTTGGTTACTTTCAATGGGGCACCCCCCCCCCCCTTAATTTGAGCGAGCACCCCCAGGGTCTACATCTAGGGGACTCTTACCTTCTAGAAGGACTCTCCGGTATACGGATTTCACGTGTCCTTATCCGGCTTAGATGCGAAGGTATTGAATGACGTTCGTCTGGATTCGAACTGCGCAATGGAAAAATTCTTGATACGATACATATACTTCAGTAAAAATCCCAACGAAAAGCTTTTCTTGAGTGGCAGATCATCCCATACAATGCACTCTTCTATTTGGATTTCTTCTATCTTCACCTTTCTTTGAAAAAAATTGAAAAAAATTTAGAAACCTTAATTGAAATCCAACGAAAATAAACAAAAAGTATGCATATCTTAGAGGTGAAGCTCACTGTGTTACTTCCGTAAACGTCATTAAAGATTAAAAGATGCTTCAAAAGTGTTTCTCTAGATTTCTTCTGCACGTATTGGGTCATACTGATGTTGCTTAGCCCTACAGAATTCCCCTTGAGCAATCAAATTTTGTGCTTCGATCATCTTGTAATAAACAGAAGAGAACGACAATCTGAGGTTAAAAACATGTTAGTTATACGTAAAAAGATAAATATTCAAAATTATGAGGAATTTACGCCAAAAGGAACAAATCCTGAAATGTCATTATTAAAATGTTTATCATTAAATACTTTTCCTTTTTGGATTAATATTAACATTTTTAGAATTATAATTAAACCCTATTCATGAAAATAATTTCAGTTCAGCCTGTAATTTTCTACCTTGAGTAATTTATAAATCTGACTCTTATTATTCTAAATAATTATCGTTAGACAAACAGTTAATTTTTTTCTGTCTAACATTAGTCAAATACTCTTGTAAGAAGTATTACTGTCTTGCAGCATTCAGCATAATTTATTCCTTTGCATTTAATAAGTATAATAAAATATAAGAAATCATCTATAAATCTTGACCAATAAATAACCTTTGCGAGAAGAATCAAAGATTTAACTCGATAGTAAATTGGTTAGAATATTCTTCCGGAATACTGAAAATGGTAGATTTTATTCTTGCTTCATTTTTAGGAAAGAATTTGAATGGATGCAGTGTTTAATATAAGGTCCTCACAATGTTAGCGTAAAGATACAAAGTTAAGAGGCTTAGACCGGATGTTGGAATTTCTCGATTCTTTTTTTTCAACGTAAGGATGATCAGTGACATGTCGTTAAAATATTGTTTCACAGGGCTGAAAAGGGTGGGTTCAGTTTGAGCCAAGACCATACTATATTTTATGACAATATATAATATACATAAACGAATATAGGATGTGGTAGGATCATTAAGCACGCATATTCTTAATTATTTCAGCATTAAAAATCATGATTTCATTCAATTGTATAAAATTTTTTGTTGTAGTATTAATTGATCTCCATCATGCTGGAACATATTATGCGTTCGTCTATAAAAATTGTATTTAAGATCAATGACTAGATTCCGTATGATTCTATACAATTGACAGCTTATGTTGCTTAAGTTTAAGCTTATGTTACCTAACTTTTGGGAGCGTATTAGAAGATCTGATTTTTGGAACATGTTTCTGAGTCCTAATTCAAAATATTTAAGATATGAGCAGAATTTTTCGGAATAAATGGCTGAATTTCAAGGCTGATATTCGAAATAAAGGAAATAAAACCTTACAAAAAATACTTTGAGGCAAAATGAATGGCGCTACGTCAACTTTTTGACAATGGAAAGATGTCGAGTTTTGGTTATCCCTGTATAAAATCGTTCTATAAAAGACCTACACAAATGTAATAAGTGAGATGCTTTTCGCTTACTACACGTTGTGTGCTATGTTCATATTCACTGGTCGTTATAAAAAAGTGACTATCATATTTTTAAATTGTATTCCTTATTATTTTGATGGAAGGCTACACATCCTTTCGTGTATAAGCTGCAGACACTGACTATAGTTCACTTATTACATCATGAATAATTTTTCGGCTCAAAGATTCAGTATGTTTGTTAGAAAACTGCTTCATAACATTTGAGGAATTATTCTGAGAAAATCATTATTTAGTGTTCCTTCAGGTTATTTAAACAAATCCCTTTTATAAGTCATTATGTATATGTACACACACACACATACATATATACATACATACATACATACATACACACACACACACACACACACATATATATATATATATATATACAGGTGGTTATCAAAATAATGGAAACACTAAGAAACATCATGAAAACCTGTATTAATACGGTGCAGAATAACCTTTGTCATGTAATACTACCTGATTCCCCTTGGAATTGGAATATACAAGTCATAAATAGTGGTTAAGAATATATTATACCATTCTTCAGGGAAAAGTCATGAAAGTTCCTGTAGAGATGCTGTGGTGGATATCGATACCTTTATCTATCCGCTTATACAGATCACACAGGTTGGATGATTTATAGTCGGGAGGATTGTACAGGGCAAGATAAGATATTTGACTTCTTTTTTATGCTCTTCAAACCAATACTTGATAGATTTAGCGGTATGTATAGGGGGATTATCTTACCGGAGAACGCCATCTCCTGCAAGAAACATTTTTTGCACTATAGGATGGACTAATGAGCTAAAATTTCACCATAGTCCTTCTCATTCTATCTCCCTTTTAGGGTTACAATAGGGCCTGAAGAAAACCATGAGATGCCATCCCAAACCCTGATAGATCTACCTCCATGACTGACAGTTGAGAGGAGACAGCCAGAATCTTACGCTTGTGTAGGGATTCTAGAGACATACGCACGTCCTGTTGCGAGGAACAATGTGAACAATGATTCGCCGAACCAAATGCCGTTTTTCGACATATTTCTCGACCAGGATTTGCGCTCGTGGCACCATCGTGGACGATATTTTGATTCTGCATCTATTACAAATGGCTTGGGAATAACTACTCTTCCGTAAATGCTTTGCTTGTGAAGGTCCCTTCTACCTCTAATGGTCGATACCAGAACATGCAGATGCCTATTGAGCTCTTCGGTCATTTTGGTTGCAGTTGTTTTCTTTATTCGTGTCACAATCCGCTTCAATACCTCGTCCATCTCTTTCACTCAGGTCTCCCTTTCGTCCGCTATTCTGTTTGGCAAAGTATGTTTTACCGTGCACTCTGTATGCTATCATGACTTTCGATACCATAGATCGAAAAACACCCATTAGTCTGGGGGTTGTAGTAACAGATACTCCAATTTAAACGCGCTTCAACAATTTGCCCTTTTCAAAAGATCTGCAATGTTTGACATTTTACGCTGTTTCCCCCCAAAAGCACGATGCTCTTAGCTTCATTACTCTTACCTGAAAATAGAATAATACATGCACTATATTATATAAAAAAAATACTGGCGGACAGATTTGTTTTTTAAGGAATAAGAAGCACATTCATAAACACTACTAATATTGATAGGTGTTTCCATTATTTTGATAACCACCTGTGTATATATATATATATATATATATATATATATATATATATATATATATATATATATATATATATATATATAAATTAACAAAGATGTGTTTGCGACCAAACAATATAAAAAGCTGAAAAGCCAAAACATAAATTTAAATTAACAAACATAATTTAAATTAACAAACATAAATTTAAATTAACAAATCTTTTCATGTTTTCAGTTCTTGGCTGTAGTGGTTTTGAGCATATACTGGTTTTTCACTTTCAACTTTGTCTTATATATATAAATATATATAAATATATATATATATATATATATATATATATATATATATATATATATATATATATATATATATATATATATATATATATATATATATATATATATATATTATATGCATAATTTGTGTGTGCGCTCATTTAATTTATTTCAAATAGTAGAAATGAATCAACTGAAACCATACAGAGACATTCCTCACAAGCATTCAGGTGGGTTTGTATCTTAGTAGCATTTGTGGACTGTACCCTAATGCTGTATGGCCTAAAGAACTAAAATTAAGATTTGGGAACTGGTTGAAATTTTTATTTTCTAATTTGGTTTGTAAGGAGGTATGTTTGAAGAATAAAGGTGTGTTATTTAATAACTGCTTTGAGTTCGGAGAAATCTTTTGTCTGACTTCATAGCGTTCTTCACCTGATGTTTACCTTTAACAAAATGTACCAAAATTCAAGCCGTTTTACTTACTGATATCCATCTCCTTTTCCTTTGAACTCAATAACATGGAAACCCTCATTCACACTCTACCCAATCCATTTTTTCCTTATGCAATCCCCCCTTCTTTCCAGTGCTGAAGGTGGGGGGATTCCGAACGAAAAAGAGAAGGAGGGGGTTATAGGGGGGTAGGGAAGTCATCTTGTGCGTTATCTCATAGGGAAGGGATGAGAACGGTGCTTTACATCTCCCGCCCTGGTCCCCAAGGAGTTTTCCACAGGGAAGGAAGCAACTTTGCCTGATGTCATCGGAGGACTCTATCCAATGGATAGTATGTGATCAAGCCGTGATAGCCCACCGCCTCAATAATATTGATTAGTATACCCTCTCTCCAATGCCTTGCATATGTGGACCCCTCGATGTTTTTTTTTCTTTCTTTATTTATGTGATGAAAATATGAAAAAATAATCTTCTGTCTATCCTGTGACTTTTCCTTTTCAATAAAATTTTTAGTAAAAATGTAGGAAAACACTCTTTGTATAGAATGTACAGGGTATCAAGATCGGAATGTATAGGTATATATATTGACATGTTCGCAGGCGTACTCATTACCTGTACATACATAACTGTCTCGATATATTTGCTATCTATATTTAGGTATCTCCCTTTATATAGCCAGTCTGTATATGAACGGAATTTTTTTACTTTGGCAACCTCTTTGTAAACGCAGGCAGTCTGTAAGCTGAAAATCTATTCAAAAGCTAATGTAGGAATTGTACACCATTTTCTATCTGTTAACGGGAGTTTCTAGCAAATATGTAATAATAGTAGATGGCATCTCCCCAAACTAAAATTCGACTTAATAATATAAGCTTATATAATTATACACTTCAGATAATATTGTCTACATAACTTTCTACTACTAACGCAAAATAATTATTTGTTATATTGATTCTCATCAGTGATGTGAAATTCTTGATACGTTTCTTATTTATTTGACAAAAATATACCATAAATGCCTGAAAGATATAAAAAAAATATTAATTTATGTTCGTAAAATCGGGAGTTTTGAATAAATGGGAGAATTCTTTTGGTTTCACAGCAAAAGAATTTCGAAGTTCAATGTCGAAGAATTCTGATCAATTAAGTTAGATTGGAATTTTTTGAATTGGTATGTTATTGACATACTTTTTACGATACTTAGCACAAACAGATATATATCTCAATGCATTTTTTCTCAATTAGTTTCTAAAAAAATTGAAAAAGGAGAAAAGAGTCTGAGGCATAACTGTCGTACCTTCCTTTTTTATCAAAGCAAATCATAGCAAAAATGTTGGAAATCATTTTAATATGATTGAGCCATACCTAATATAAATTTTAGAATAAAGAGGTAAGACGATGTTCCTTGATATAGACTTTGAATATGCAGATCTTTCTTATAATTTTAAATAAGAAATATGTTTATATCAGTCATTTATGGCCTTTAGAAATTAATATAATTGACTAGCAGCTAAATTGATTTAAATGAACGTAATTAAAGGAGTGTTTTATTGATCCTTCCATTCCTTTCACACTAAACTTTGCAATTCGATTTTCCTCTTTGAAAGTTAAAAGCATGCGTATGCATTTATACGAATAAAATTTTTAATAATTTAAGAACTTGCGTATAGAAGAGAACGATCCGTTAAATTTTTTTGATCAAACTACAACTAGAAAACTTTTATACTTATTTTAAACATTTTGATCTTTCTGATTTTGATAAGAATCCTTATAAGAAAATAATAGCAACTAATTTTAACTTGTGCCAATTTTCAGTTCTCCGAATAAGTATATATCTGTAGTCACATACATTTTATGTCTCTCTATGTATCCATGTGTATATCTTATTAATAAAATAGTTTAAATATTTCTTTAACGGAACATACCTATGCCTCAATTCATAAATATCTTGTTTTCATATCAGTACATGAAGCCATGTGTAATCGAATTGTATCACCACCTGTGTTCTATGTTTTCCTTTGTTCAGTTGTATTTCTCTTGACTAATTTGTTGACCTTATCTATAAAACATGATAATGAAACCTTTAAGGCTTGAAAGATGTACTTTAAATCATTTTTTTTGTTGTATTCGTGATTGAGTCTTTTTGGAATACCTTTTAAGATCCCATATTAATTTGCTAACTCTCACAGCTAAATTTTACTAATTAGTTAGTGTAGCTTCTAAAATGACTTCTAAGGATTATATATTTTTAACATTTTATCTGTTAATTCTTTTATCTCTTTAAGTACTTAGAAATATAAAAATAAGCATATTTAAATATGATAAATATCTTTTATAAACAGTTTATTACACCTATCTACTGAAAGCAATTTTGTTGTTTTTATCTATAATTCAAGCCTTCGTTTTTACAAATTCTTCATACTTAGATTCCTTTTGTTCAACTATAGACTTCATATATATATATATATATATATATATATATATATATATATATATATATATATATATATATATGTATGTATGTATGTATGCATATAAATTATATTATATATATATATATATATATATATATATATATATATATATATATATATATATATATATATATAATAAGATAAAAAATGATGCTAAAATTGAAGCGTCAGTTTGTCCTAATATTGATAAAAACGTTTCAGAACGTTTTGTTTTATAAATTAAGAAACAAAGGTAATATCTTACCGAAGATCTCATAACTATTTGGCATGCTAAGCTTTAATGTGACAACTATTTCATTAAATATAAATTTTACACTTCTGAGAGCAGTAATTTATCAACAGTGAGTATATGAGTTTAACTTGGGAATTAAAATATTTTCAGAATTTATTCAAAGCATTTGCCGTCTTTTTAAACTGACTTGTGGGAATGTATTGTTCATAAATAAAACGCAAAACAACAATGAGATAAACAGTTATTCTTTACTCCCTCCAATAAGTGCAATTCTTTGAGTCAACAGTATCATCCATAACTATAAATGTATCGTGTACTTTTTAACGAGATTAAAATATTTACTTAGTATTCATGAAGATGAAAAAATATGGATTTTTAGAATGAAAGAAAATTTTTCCGAGCAAACACATAATGAGAATTAAAAGCAAACAGAAGCTGTAGATATCCGAAAAATAAAATGTTTAAAATTTCTAATGTAATGAGCGATGCTGAAATTATGGCACTTAAAAATTTGCTTATTTTGTCACTTCTAGTTTTAAAAACATTTAAACGTTGAAGGCTATGAAATAATCTATAGGAACATCTGAATTCTCAAATAATATAGTTCCATATATAAACATCTAAATAACTAAAATATGACAAAAATCATTTAACAACATTGTTTTTGAAATAGCAAGAAAACCAATGTCACCAGAAGACTTTGGGGGGAAAATCTAGAGTGCATAATAAATAAACATTGGGAAGTTGAATAGTAAATATTTATATACCACAAAAAATAGAAGGATTAATGATTGGTTCTTTAGCAATAATTTGTTAAGATTTCAGGATTTTATTCCTATAGCTTGAAAGGATTTTTAATGGCGTGGTAAGGTAGATCTGTGGTTGAAATATCAACCCAGGATTCGTAAGAGGGTTAGGAGTACCCTAACTATAGTTTTATAATGAGAGAAAAAAAATCTGAATTTTTGAATTAGTGCTGTGTCAGATATGAGGTGATTACACTGTCACGCATTGGAGATCGATTGATTTTGCATCGAGATATTGGACCCGCGGTCGCTCTTTAGACAGGGGAGAATATTAGGAGCATGTTAGAGTGTGTGATTGTTACTTGATTCCTGCCTTATTTTATTTTCCTTATGAGAAAAAGATAACTGAACGTGGTTCGAGAAATGTGGTCGTTGTAAGCTTTCTTATGTTTTTCTTCGGAAATTATGCATATAAGATATGCAAATGTTAAACAAAATGCAAAACACTGCATAAGATCGGCTTAATAATTGTTATTTCACTGCAGTTGTAATGCTGAATATACACTCATGGACAAAAAAATTAGCGTACCAGGAAATAAAAGCGGGATCGTAACGAAACTTGCAATGAAGGTACATGTCGGGGAGATATGCAAATGATTAGAAATGCAGCGTGATTGCGCATTACGTATAGCCGGTAGAGGGCGTTGAACATCGTACTCTGTGGTGTATAAAACAGGTAACCAAAGCTTGTTTGAGTGTGCTGAATCATTTACAAAGGAAGAGCTGAGATAGACATGCCATTACGCCGTGTTCGAAGACAATATAAGCAGTTGTCGCAGTTTGAGAGGGGGAGAATCGTCGGGATGATGGAAGCTGGGTGGTCAGCTAGGCGAGAAGCTCGTCAATTAGGCCGCTCTGATTGTGTTGTGAGGAGGTGTTGGGACCAGTGGACCCGAGAGATGTCATGTACACGAAGACCAGGCTCAGGACGCCCTCGACAGACCAGTCGTCGAGAAGACCGCCACATCGTAAGAAATGCACGCGTACAGCCAACTGCTTCATCGGCCGCCATCCAGGCACAGGTAGCACCTTCACTAGGGGCCTCTGTGTCTTCTCGAACCATACGAAGGCGCCTGGCTGAAGGACAGTTGGTATCGCGGCACCCATTACGTGTGCTGCCCTTGACGCCCACCCATCGACTCCTCCGTTTGGAGTTTTGCCGCGCACGAGGAAACTGGACTGCAGCGGAATGGAACCAGGTCGTCTTTAGCGACGAATCCAGATTCAATCTCGGCAGTGATGACAATCGTGTTCGTGTGTGGAGAGCCCGTGGTGAATGCTTCAATCCTGCCTTTGCTGTACAGCGACACATCGCTCCGACAGCTGGTGTGATGGCATGGGGTGCCATTGCCTACAATACACGGTCACCCCTAGTATTGTTCCGTGGCACCATGACAGCCCAGCGGTATGTTCATGAAATCCTGCAACCACATGTGTTGCCACTCATGCAACGGCTCCCAGGAGCCATTTTTCAACAAGACAATGCTCGGCCTCATACGGGAAGGGTGTCACAAGACTGTTCCGTACTGTTACTACCCTTCCTTGGCCTGCTCGATCCCCAGATTTGTCTCCAATCGAGCATATCTGGGATCATTTGAGACGACGAGTTGGGCATCCCACGAGTTTGAACGAACTAGAGGCAAGGTTACAGCAAATATTTAACGAAATGTCTCAAGACATCATACAGAACTTGTACGACTCAATGCCCGATCGTATCGCATCGTGCATTCGCGCTAGAGGGGGTCTAACGGAGTATTAACTCCTCCGTTCTTTTGCCTTTTTCTCTGAAATAAATTATCCTTTTTCTTTGATTTTCTTATCATTTACTTATATCAAAGTAGTCATTACGTATGTAAAATTTCATTTCATTTTGACGACTCCTTCTTGGTGCGCTAATTTTTTTGTCCATGTGTATTGTACAACAAAACATGTATGGTGAGGAAAATTCAAACTTAATAGTTAGGAGTCATATTATGATGCAATCATAGATTTTAGATGTACTTCGTTTATTTTAAATTATGAAAAACAGGATATACTTCTCATTCAGAGTTTAGGCAGCATCTTTTTCCCCTTTTCACTGAATAATAGATCTAAATTTACTAAAAAAATATTACTTTAAAATTCAAAAGCAATAACTCTTGTTTAGCAGGGGTTGAAATATGTTAAATAATAAATCGCGATTGTTACCTACACGAAGACAGGTATAGTAACAATAATACGAGCATATTTTAATGTAACTAGGTATATAGCGTAGTTAATTGTTGAATATTCCTTGTATATCTGTATGTTTGCCTGAGATGAAATGAAATTTTATAGGGTACATTTCGCTCCCTGAGCTCTGACGGGATCTCTACCCATCCCAGTATAGAATATCTTTTGAAAATATTTACGAAATATTGATAATAGACTATTCCGTTACGTTTGAATAACTGAAGATTCCCTTACTACTATTGAGGGTTTAGTTGGTTTTAACGCGATTGAAAGTTTTCAAGCTCAGCTTACTGGCAAAAAATGTTGTTCATCAGTAAAATATTGCTTAGCAGCCTGTCCAACTTACACGGATTCAAAAATTAGATTAAATTAAGAAGCAAAGAAATTACTAGACAAATATTTTAATGTACTTACTCATGAAGCCATATAGTTTTTAAGGCTCAAATAAGCATAAAAATGCACTGCATAAATGTGTATTATAAGAAATCCGAGTATGTGTCTAAAAAATATAATTAAAATTATTTTTAATAATGTACTGCTCTGATTCGTTCAGCATGAAGAGAGGTTTTTATATTCTTAGGCAATTATTTGTTCATTCATTAGTTTGGAAACAGCCCCTCTCAGTGAAATATGATCCCATACTTCTCGTTCCTAAAACCCTCTTTAAGTGCTAAATTAATGATTTTTTAAAATAGTTGTCAGTGTAATGCTATAAGACGCATTTTGAGGCGGAAAAAATGTGTTGCAAATTGCTTTAACATTTCCATTTAATTGCTAAATTCCTTTTACCTGTAATTCATTTTAAATGAAATTGCTTTTAACACACTTTCCCTGTTATTCATATATTTAGATTTCTGTTAAAATGTGTTTCGTATACATATTATTACTTTTTTTATGTAAAGGGAGGTAGTAATATGTGATACTTAAGATACTCCTCATCATATAAACTGAAATGTCTTTCATTTGTCGTTGATTCAAAAGTGGGGGATAAATTTTGACGGCTTATTTACTTAAGATGTCTGACGAATACTCTGTTGATGGCAGGAGAAGGTCAAACAATAAACAGAGTTCCTCAAGGTTTAACTGCATTTTTCAAATCTAATGTCCTTCGATCAACAAAGTTCTTGTCTTATGAGAAACCAATCTAGAGGATTTTTTTCAGCCCCATGGAAAGTTTCTCGAAGACGTTTGTTGCTGTTCGTGGGATCATCGTACTTTGTAAAACGCAAACTGTTGTTATATACCTTAATTGAAATTAATTAGAGCTACTTTAATAGTACTTTTAATAGTAAGAAGCATACTTATATTTTAGGAACCTTTATAACAAATCTTCACTGAAATCTAGTCCTAAAAATGTGTCCAACATAATTCAACACAACGAATAAATAAAAGAAATTTGAGATCTTAAAAGACTGATTGGCGTAACTGGCTACTAGTCTCACTTCCTTTGAGAAGTCCTAATGTTCTTGACGCTTATAAAAAACTGAGACTGTCTTGGCACCCATCTTTTGATATAAGCGGCTTACTGATTAGAACAATGTCAGCAACCTCAGTGCGAATGAAGACTACTCTGTAGCAGGCTTGAAATGTACCTCTTATGGAATAGTCCCATTAGTCCTTTGGTATATATTTTTTTATTTCTAGAAAGTAAATGCTTTTGAAATTTACATGTTAAAATTTGGGAGTAAAGTTTAACTCTTAGAAACAAAATCAAGAGATCAATGACATTGACGAAAGATTGATTTAATTTTTTTACTCATGGAAAAACTAATAATTTTCCACTATATAATCTATAATTTTTTTCGGAGTCCAATTATCAACGGTATAAAATACTTTTTTAAATGACACGCATTTAAGTTGCTGATATTAGGGAGATCACAAGCAGCTTTAAAAATCTGTTGAGCCAAAAATTTTTTTTCTATACCAGAGTCAGAGTATTCCCATAAAAAATTAACAAAAGATCAAACTGTTATTTATACCCTAGAAATGTTTGAACATTTGAAACTGTAGATTAAATTATCTCCTATGAATTGGTCTCGAGGAACTAAATGTAAACGTAGACCCAAGGAATAACATGAGTTTTTATTTTCGAATGTGTTTGACATTAAACATTTTTTAACTGGTTCCACGAGAAAGAAAAATTCATTTGTATTTAGCCATATTTAGAAGAAATAAATGCGATTTTGAATCTTGTAACTAAATGAATTTCAGTGATGATTTCGTGTGAATTTGATCTCTTTTAAGTTTTCATTAATGGTTTTAATCCCCTCTTTTCATCATTATGAAATGTTACTGAACATTTTGACATCTTTTTTGTTTATAAATTAAGCCGAAATGTTTTGCTCGCTCCAACAACCGACTATCTATCCTCATAAACTGAAAAAGCAAGCTATATCTATTACTACCTTAAATTAGCGAACCTTCTTTGAATTGCCATCTTTTGTTTATAGATTCATTAAGAAATCCTCTTCATAATTCCATTACTTTTCTCATTTTGTATCTAAGTCTTTTTGAAAGCTTAGCAGTCGTTTGAGAAATTGAAGAGTATGATGTGACTAAACTGATAACATTGATCTGCTTGTTAGATAACATGTTCGAATCATTCAACGTCAAGAATTGGCCTGAATCAAAAAACGCTATTGAAATATCTCAAAGCTAAATGTTATGGGACATGGAACATGTTTGCGAGGTCATATGTTCGTTCTATACAGAAATTAGTGCGTGATAATATGCAGAAATTAGTGCTTTGATAGTGTGCGTAATATACAAAAATTAGTGCGTGGTTTCTTTTGTATAATTGGTGTATATATTAAATCAATACTGATATACTTATTGCCTGACAATATAATCTTTGTCTAACACTTTTGCATAAAGCAGGGCATTTGTCTGCTATTGAAATACTTATCATTGTCATCCCAATATTTTAACTAAGCTGAAAAATTTGCTTACAGATAGTTCATACCGATGAAAAGAGGACAAAATATAATGAATGAGTTTTTTTGTGTGTGAAGTGGAATTCAATTTGATTTGAAATGATGTATTGAGAAATTAGTGTCATTTGTGTATAGAACTTTCATATGGGCAGCTGTGCAGTTAAACAATCCTTAGTTTAGATATATGTGTGACTAATTGTGTCTGTTAAACGCGTTATTTTTTACATTTTGTGTGTTAATATCATCTAGATATATTCTTTTTATACCTTCATTTATAGCCACTCTGTTTTTTACGGCTAATTCAACTTTATTGAGGAGAATTTCGAAAACAAAGCAACGTTTTAATATAGCAGTATACATCATTAGGGCGATAAGAGGAATTTTTTCTGGTATGAGTAAGGGATGGGGTTCTCTGAGGCAATTGCTCAGAATTTCCCTCTTGCTAGAAAACCTGGCTGGCGACCATTGACATAAACGTTACTACCATGTTCTAATTCCCCTTCGCTGGTGATCTCTCAGCCATTTGACAACTTAGTCCATTTGTCGTTGTTTCCAGCTTAGTATATATTGAAGCTATGTTGTATTAATAACTGTAACACATGAAAATGGACTCAAAGACTTCTAGACTGGACTCAAATTCGACTAGGGTTTCTGGTGCTTGGAGCATAAATCGGATTGAGGTTTCCGATTCTAAAAATGTTCAAATCGATTGCAAAATAAGTAGTTTGGAGGACAGGATAACACTATCAGATCTTGAGCATGTCGCTCATGCTTATAAATCATTATCATTGAATGGGGTTCAGACAAACTTAAAAAACAAGTCTATCCATTACATAGATGTACCTGGTCCACCGCGAAATTTGTGTATTTGGTGCACATCAAATCCTCTCCTACATAGTTCGGTTTCAGGGAATGTTACGCAATGGACCCCTTTTTTTTCAACAACTAGTTACACTCAAAGTTGAGGCTTTTACTACCAATAAAATGATCATGAATGTAAATGACAATCAGAAAAAGTATCTTTTTCAAGATAAAAAAATAGTTTATTATTTTTATTATTTTCATTATTTTTATCTAAAAATCCTTAACTATTATTTTTTAGCTTATGTTCACTAATTACTTTATAAACGATATTGAAAAAGCACCCGTTCCCCAAAGCTTTTTTTTCAGTAGTTTTCAGGGAATCGGGATTCTAATTTAAATAAATTATTACCTTTAAATTGTACAGTGCTTTGAAAATTCTACTTAGGCTGGCCCTCTGAAACCTTTGAGTGAAGTAAAAATTGAGATGTAATATAATTAAAAGCGTAAGAGTTCACGGACGTGTGTAGGTGTGTAAATGTATACTTATGTAATTATATGTTTTTCGTTAATATTTTTGGTGAAATGTCTTGCAGATAGTTTTAAAATCACTGAAGCAAATCCATAGAGCAGAATTCCATTACTCAGATCATTCTGCCATCGGTATTCACACTTTTCCAGTTCTTCATTTTGTTCAGATATATTTGTGGAGGGGATTATCCGAAGTCAAGAGAGGGGAACATTCATCAATTATACACATAGCGTACATTATCTGAGAGGGGTGGATGAAGGGAAATCCATAATGATACTAGGGAATTAAAAATATACTGATACGAGATATATTATGCTGTTATAATCATACGCAGCTGTTTGAGTTTCAAAAAATTAGTTTACAAAAAATTAAATTTTTAAAAATGTTTCATAGTTACACTCAAAATATAACAATATATATATATATATATATATATATATATATATATATATGCAGTCGAAACCCGTTATAACGAGCCCGGTATAAAAAACTCATGAATATAACGAACGAAAATTTTGGTCCCGTTGTTTTCCTATTATTCGTAATTTATTTAGTATTGTGTCAATTTACTGTAATCGATTTTAGTCGATTTAATTCATTAATTATCATTTCTAATAGATTTTATCATTTTAATGCATCATTATTGAATACACATTGCAACTAATAAGTTATAAATTTCGTGAACTCGAGCATTTTTCTTAATGGTTCAGATATAGCGAACAAAAGCTTTGGTCCCTTGAAGTTCGTTATAACGGGCTCAAATGTATATATATATATATATATATATATATATATATATATATATATATATATATAATATTCCACTCAAAACTTTTTTCGATAAGAAAATAATTTGATATATTGATAACATTCACCGATAACAAAATTAAATACTTTTTCAATATTTTTATGTTTTTGAACTATTCTATTTTTTCTGATGTATCCTGTATTTTGATTTAATATTAAGGAAGAAAATGCTTGTTGATGCCACGTTTTCGGGTTTCTTTTACACAATTTGGTAATGATTTCGAAATAATTTGATTTCAATCTCATATGAGGAACCAAATTCAGAGTATTTAATCGTTTCATGATATTTCTTATAGAGTTTTTGCGATGTCAGTCCTATGGAATTTCCCTTCGAATTTCCTCAACTACGAGTATAATATTACAAATATTGAAATCTAATTTATAGTCGCATAAGTAGTATAATTCACATAAGTAATATATTTTGATTATATTACAGTTAACATTACACCACACAAGATTAATTGCTCCCAAAATTAGGTATTATATGGTTTTTATTGTGATAAATTTGAAATATATTTGTTAATCTTCAGATGATTACGAAACTGGTAGATTATAGGCATTGGTATTTTTTTCGTTAAATCAAAGGCTAAGTTTAAAAATGAATCAGTATTAAAACGTAAGAATAATTTGACTCTAGAAGGAATAAAGCGATATAGAGTACCTATCTATTTTCTTCAGGCCATCTTCAGGTGGATTTATATTCCCTTTTATGATGAAATAACATAAACGTTTTATGTACTGAAATGGAAACCTATTATGTGTTACTTTAAGTTAATAGCAAAGCAGTTTCGAGAAAAAAAATCAACGTTTCAAATAATTGAACCTCTTTCCAGACAGTAACCAAAAAAAGAAAACTTTTAACATATCATAAGGTACTTTTTAATTTATCCTTTCATCTTTTTTAATTTTGAGAAAATTTTCTATATCCATTAAAATGGTGCTTTTTTCTCTGATTTCTCAGTGTTTAAAGATAATATAATTTTATCTATTTTTTCTCCAATAATTATATCTCTAATTTTATGCAATATTTCACTTTATTTTTTTACTTTAATTAATTGAAAAGATTCCAGTAACATTATGAAACGTATTAATTGTGGGGAGAAACGCTAACTGTAAAAAAAGGGGTATAAATTAAATTCCCATCTTCACCGAGTTGCCCGTCACCTAGTCTATTAATCACTTATCCTATGAGTCAAAAGGATACCTTTTTGAGAGGGATTTTTAATAATCAAGAGCGGGGATTTCCCCCTTCCCTTTGTATGCACTAAAAATTTAAAATGTATGAATAAAAGGGGTGAGATGATAAGTGTATTAAAAGGGGGTAATGAAGCAAGATATGCGGTAACAACTTGCACCCGAACCTGATCGATACAACATGTAGAGTTAAGGGGATTATTTCTCCGCTTCAGTTCTAAACTTTCTTTAATTCCTTTGGTAGTGTTTAATAGTCCAGTTTGCTGGGTTTATTGGTTTGCTATGTATTTAAAATAGTATGAAGGACATGTCGGAAGTAAAGTCTTGTTACTAAAGGAAAATAAATAATTTGGTTACGTTAAATCCTAACTGCTTCTATATTCTAAAAGGGGACTTAAATGCAGTCTTTTAAAGAAAGATAAAAAATTTTGGAAAATCATAAAAAATATATGTTTCATTAAAAAATATATGTTACTTTGAGGACGTTTAAAAATTGAAAATGAATTATAATGCTTCATATTTAAGAGAATTACTTGAAATATTTGAGAAAAAATTGACTTCATAAAGCCTCATAAAACAGTCCAAATAAATCGCCTTAAATACGCTATTAAGAGTTAATAACCTAGATATCAATTTGATGGGAATATTACTATTAGTATTTGAATTTGTAGATCATTCTTTTAAGATTTGTGAAATTTAAGTGATGCAATATTTTAAAAATACGTATTCAGCCCTTTTTAACATTTTACTGTAGGGCTAACTTCTGTTCTTGCTAGTTGTTCTATCTAATCAGTGGTATAAGAAGCAAATGAAATCAAATGTCAAATCTCAGTAGCTTATATTCGGGTCATATGATCTCAACTATCGTTTTATCGAATGGAATTGAAGATCTTTAAATGGACAATATTGTGCTCACTGATCATTAATTTGTAAATAAACACGCATTTTTGTGTCGTTTATGGAGTTTCGGTAGGGAGTTTATATATAGTAGGAAGTACCCTACAAAGAATACTATGGCGGGGGGCGCCTAAATGGAAGACATTGGAAGTTAAATTGCAGCGCATTTACACTGCAACGGAGAAAAACCAAAGTTTCGCTAATGAAGACGTTGAAATCCCATTGCAAAAAAACTGCAACATCCCGGGTTTAACCTGCTGATAATTGGTCGAAGGTGCCTTTATACATTATTACCTAGCATTCTTCAAGAATAGCTTGGTTTGTTAAACTAATGCCATAATATCAAGCATGCAATTCTTATTTTTCTCAACAAAAAAAAATATTGAAATGGAGTATGATTCCTTATATTGAAAAAATAAATCTCTTAGGTCTAAACAGTGAAAAGTAAATGCTGAACCTAAAGGAATAAGTTTGTTTATTGGGAATTATGTTGTCCAGAGAAACCCGCAGAGAAAATAGTCAGATTAATTTAGTGTATTCTTCAATTAGTTTGCACTAACTTTCTGTTGTTAGAATGAAGTGTTATCAAATCGCTTTTTTAGACAGGAGTGACCTATGAAGCATAAATTGTTAACACCTTCCACCTCACCAACGTTTTCGAAATATTCTTCAGAAACCAGAAAAACTCCATACGCTAACTTAAGATCACCCTACTGTCTTTTCTTTATTTATAACGTGATAGAAGATCTTTTTCCATTCTAGAATATCCCTCACTTTGTGTTAGCGTAATGTAATGTTTTAGCAGCACATTCATTCAGCTATGTAGAAAGTCAAAAAGTATGAAAACTGCTTCTCATTCCAGTTTATAGAACGTTGAGTTCGAGATAAAACTTCATTTCGAACTCAAAGATATAGAGTGGAAAATGGTTAGTGAACTGAAGTCAGTTTGACAGATAGAATTAATAGCATGATATTAAATTCTGTTTTAAACGTTACTTTTCACTATTTAAAAATTTGCAACTTCAAATCTCATTCTGCGTTTTTAAAGTGTAAAATGCGCAACTAAACGATGTGACAGTTTGAATAAGGGAAAGGAGGATTTGTTGAGATATTAAAAAGCAGTAATGGTCTTCCACACTTGTGAGATACATAATGCTAAGGTTTAACCCTTTCTCTCTATCAGATAGTACAAAACTCTCGAAAGTTCTAGAAAAACTAAGTCTTATCTGTATATCAGCTTAAATACTTTTATACCAAAATTTCATGCAATAATTATCTTATATTTAGACGTCGAATGAAGGAGATTTGGATAAGTTTCTGAAGGCCTTTTACTTGAATTATTTTATGTACATCAAATAATGTATTTTAACTTAAAGGTATCTGGGATAACATAAAATATGCCTCCTTAATCGTAAATGAAACCTTTCAAAAAATTAAAAACAATAACTGCTATATTTTTATTAATGTATTTAATGTACAATATCGTATTAAAACATGCTTAATTTACAATAAGTATTTCTTCATCTGAGTTCCATTAACTTCTAAAGCCAGCAATCTCCTTTGAAAGACATCGTCTACTTCATAGTTCCCCTATGAATAGTGTGTTTATTATAATGTATATTTAAGTGTTTGTAAAAAATTAAAATTTCGTTAGCTACTGCCTTTTTCAATTTTGTAAAATATAATGCTAAAAAATTTATTATACTTTTTATATACTTGATAGTATTTCAAAGATCAAGTATATTGAATGTATGTCTTCATGTCATCATATGCTATCTCGAAAGAATCCATTTAATTTTTTAAATGCATTGATTTAACTTATTTACAAATATAGTAAGGTATTTTTTTATATTTTTATTTTGGGGTTATTCAGTCCCTTTGGCCACTTTAGTTCGTATTAACTATTCAAGCTTAAGTTCACAACTCCAAATGTAATATAAAATCCTTTACACTAAAGTTTATTAAAAATATTAACCAAGGCGATTGCTCCACCGAGAATTATGAGTAAAAAAAGAAACTCTTTATACGTGCACGACTCATGTATTCAAGTGTGATAACACTGTTGTTGAGGTTGACGTAAATTAATCAATGAAAAATACGAATATATTTCTAATTTTCAAAGTTATTCTTGCTTTAGAAATCTGTCTTAATGAATCACTTCAATTATATGTTTTGCCCCCTAATTTTTCAGAATGCCTTTATCTTTCTCTTTTGTAGCGTTTTGTGCCAAAATTGAATATACACTCTTAGACAAAGAAAAAAACGACGCACCAAGAAGGACTTATCTGAATGGGACGAAAACCGGTAGATGTGATGCACATGTACAGAAAAACAAATGATTACAATTTGAGAAAAATTGGATTATTTATTTAAGAGAAAGAGCTTCACAAAGGGGAAAAGTCAATAACACGTTGGTCCACCTCTGGCCCTTATGCAAGCAGTTATTCGGCTTGGCATTGATTGATAGAGGTGGCGGATGTTCTCCTACGGGATATCGGGCCAAATTCTGTTCAATTGGTGCGTTAGATCGTCAAAATCCCGAGCTGGTTGGAGGGCCCTGCCTATAATGCTCCACATGTGCTCAATGGGGGAGGGAGAGATCCGGCGACCTAGCTGGCCAAGGTAGCGTTGGGCAAGCACGAAGACAAGCAGTAAAAACTCTCGCCGCGTTCGGGCAGGCATTATCTTGCTGAAATGTAAGCCCATGATGGCGTGATATGAAGGGCAACACAATGGAGCATAGAATATCGTCGACAAACCGCTGTGCTCTAAGGGTGCCGCGGATGACAACCAAAGAAGTCCTGCTATGAAATGAAATGGCACCTAAGACCATCATTCCTGGTTGTCGGCCCGTATGACGGAAGACAGTCAGGTTGGTATCCCACCGCTGTCCGGGGCGTCTCTAGACACGTATTCGTTGGTTATCGGGGCTCAGTTCGAAGCGGGACTCATCACTAAAGACAATTATACTCCAGTCAGTGACATTCCAGGTCGAATGTGCCCGACACCACTGCTAACGGGCTTGTCGGTGTACAGAAGTCAATGGTAGTCGGCGCAAGGGGCGCTGTGAGCTCAGCTCCCTTTCTATGAGCCGCCTATGAATGGTTCTTGGAGTCACTAAAGCACCAGTTGCACGTACGATCGATGATAATGATGAATTTGGGGCTGTGAGTACCGTTCTGACGATTGCTCGGTCCTCACGTTCTGTCGTTTCTCTAGGCCTACCGCTTCCTTCTTGACGTCATGTTCAGCCATGCTTCACCCACTCCTCCAAATATCGTCTAATAGTGGCATCTCTCCTATCCAAATGTCGAGTGATTCGCCGATTAGATCAACCGGCTTCTTTGAGCTCAACTACACGTCCTCTCTCAAATGCTGAAATCTGCGCATATTGCTCGGGCACCTGTATGCGAGGCATAGTTACTGTCTACCTGAGTACACTGAATGAAATTCGCATGGCCGCCAAACTTTAAAATTTTTCATTTTCCGTTGAAATCTGTCTGTATATCAATTTGTGTCCAATTTGCATTACCCCTTCTAGGTGTTATTTTTTTTTTTTTGTCTAAGAGTGTAGTTCTTTGACATCAAATATTACTACAGTCCTATCTTATAACATTTAACAATCGCCCTAATATTAATTGACCAAATGAGACATTGATCTAAATTTTAATAACTGATTTGTATTGATGTAATGTTGAAAGATTCGGACAATTTCACAGAAATTCCTATCTGATTGGAGGCTGTTTTGTTTATTGAGATGAAATAGTGACACTTGGAAGCATTCTCTATTTATGGCAGGAAGTAGGTTTGATTTCAAATACCATTTTATCAGTTTATTTTCATGTTCATCTTGATATTTATAATTCTTTCACTGGGAAAATAACTATTTAAAACTGTGTGTCAATGAAAAGAATTTTACTCACCTTAGATTTTCAGGAGCCATCAAAATCTCTTAATGGTTTTTAAAGTTTTACTTTCGTTTTTATAACTTACCGTGTGTCCAAGAGTACTATGCTATTGAAATTAATTACCTTTTCATCTTATTTTTCAAATGAAAGTATCAGTATTTGTCAATAGAAAAAATGAACTAATTAAGGCACTAATTGAGCAGTCACACGAAAAATGTTAGTGCAAATTTTTCCGAATTTATTTATGCATGCCAAGAGTGAAAAAAAATGTTTTGCCCAATTTATTTTCATTTTTTCTACTCACTAAAATGCAGAAGAAGAGAGAGACTTACTTTACATAAGAGTCCCAGAATAATAATGTATTGTAATAAAACAGTTTATTTTTCCAATTACGATACATTACATTAGCGTTACACATCACAAGCATTGTCACAATACATCAAGATTAATAATATCGTATACAGCGTTATGTCAATACAATTTGACCTCAAAGAAAACAATTTATCAATCCCCCCATCTAATAGCATTAAATGAACTGCATGCCTCTTTTGTCCGTTTCTAATTTACAATACTCTAAGATGTGAAAAAATGAGCAAACAATTCACTGGATTCCTACTTACTTCTCTATAAAGATCAACTGGTAAGAAATCATCTTGTCGCCAAAATTTCTTTACTCACCTTTCACAAGAATTTGCAAATCCTATGCAAAATAAACATACTCACCTCCATTTTTTTAAGTAATGCCCAAGCCTCTATATTTGAGCTTCATTAAAACTATTATTCAAAGAAGAGATACTGTAGGGAAAATAAAAATAAATCAAATTTAACAGATTTTGTTGTGTTGGAAATGTATTAATACTTACGTTATCCCATACTTTATCATGATGATGCAAACATATTAGAGTTCATTCATGCGTACAGTTATCGAAAAATCAAACCAAGAAAATCATGAAACGTCCAGATATAACATGAAAAAAGCATGATTATCCCTACTACATTTCCTGAAATCAAATTTCGATATTTAATTGCCGTTGCTTGGGCATCACTATTTCAGGTGAGTAAACAATTATGTTGTTCTTTTGAAATTATATGATGTTCTATGTAACTTTTGAAGGAAATAAAAATAAATATTTTATCAAACTGCTATAGATTTCTTGCTGTACAGTATTAAGGTTACTTAGAGTGTGTTTCGTATCATTAATCATAACCTGATTGCCGAAATTATTTGGGGCTGTTATGGTAATTTAGGAAGGTTTTGAAATACTTAGTAGAGAAGCGAATACATTGTATAAGTTTCGAAACGATGAAAGAAGTTTCTGATTGTACTAATTATAATAACATTATTTCCATTCCAAATGAAGTTATGAAAGTTTCATTAACAGAAGAGTGTGCTTGTATAGACTTCGTGTTTTGTATTCTGTTGTTTTTGTCAGAGAACCTGCACGTTTATATATATTGCTGTACTTCAGCACTGAACAGCACTGCACACTTCTAAGTAAACATTTCTCGGTGCACATACAAATGAAGCAAAAATATCATTTAGCATAAAATTACGATTCGTTTTTTATTTAAAAACACCAAACAATGGTATGATGGCTCTGGCCAGTTGATTTGTCAACTAGTCAGAGAGAAGACTGTGTTTCATTGGCAACCAAAATTCGTAACCTGACTAAGAACCGACAATGAAACTTTTGTCAGCCACACATAGAATCTCCCAGTTTTAAATTTGAGATGAGAGAGAGTTTAAGGAGACGAAGAATATATTACAGGATCATTTAGAAATGGAATTTATCACATGCCAACTGACAGTACGCCTGTATAGGTTATTTACATGAACACTGTATGAAAATGAATATTACAAGATTACAGATATCTTTACAGAAGCCATCTTCCTTTGGTATTATATATTCCGTAAAGAGTTATAGCTTGGTAGTAGCATGATTTAAGACGAGTTTTAGAGCTAGACTTTTAAAGTTACAGTAATTCCAGCTGCATAATTAACTGGTGAATGATACTTTTTATACATTACTCATTTTATTCGCGATCACCTTGTCTACCCAGCTATGAATCTTTACAGAACTCAACATTCGATTCTGAATTTTTAATAATCTACAATTGCCTTTGAAGTTACAAGGCAGGACATTCAAGCAATACGTTTCGTCTGCTTAACAGGCATTTCTATGACAATGCAGCCCTTAATAAAATTTTTGCTCTTTCCTAAATACACTTTGTAAAAGCTTTTACAGGTCTTTGAATATAAAAGTACATTCTACTTTCAGTCAGAATTCTATTCTTGGTAAAAACAAAAGTAAATCTACCCTCATTTCTATGAATAAAAGAAAATGATTTTTTTTCTTTTACACGTAACAGTTAACATACATATATATTTTTAATTTCATAGATATAAAGGATTTTTTTTTACTTTTATCCCCTTGTTAATTTTAAATTAACAGTTCGTCAGGGAACTATTTTGAAAGGTTCAGTTTTTGTATACATATTTAAGCCAAAACTTTGGTTACATGACAAAATGAGCAATTGACACTATTCTGAAATAAATATAAAAATTTTAAGAGTTGATAAAACTAATACAACAGACTGATAAAATTGTTAACCAACAGTAATTTGACTAGCACTAATTAACAGCATTTCAAATAATTAATTTAAAATCATAAATTTATACACTCCATGGGAAATAACGTAATTATTTTTAAATCAGTTTGGTGTCACTAACAAAGAAAAACAGTTCTCCTGAAAGCTCCTTTCAAAAAAATGAAATTCCCAGAATTATTTGAGCTTACATTATTTTTAGAAAGATAAATTTGACTATGATTGTATTTTACTATGTGTGATTATTTCACTCACCAGTAATTCAGACACCTTTTACTTTGAAATGATTTATAACGGTATTATTTAGCTAATAACCAGTGAAAATAAAAATTTTGGTAATCAGTAACAATTCACCAAGAAATCATATTTATGGCATTTTCAGCAAATAGATTTTAAGAAGAAATTTTTATTGATTATATTGGACGCTGCTTTTAAAAGAAAATAATTCAATTGAAATTCACTTGAAATATTTCACTATTGCTTCAAAATCGGACTAGAAATTCAACTACGAAATTTCCATCGTAGCCCTAAGGATTAATGTTCGTAAGTAGAAACTAAGAATTCTAAAATATAGACCAGAATAAGTTATCACGTGCGAAAGCTTACCCAGGTATGTCTTAACACCTAGCGGTAAGTGCGCTCAAATGTGAAATGTCATATCAATTTGGAAGCAGTGAAAACTTTAAGGGGTACTTTTGACACCAAGTTCTTGTGCTGTAATTGGATATAAAAGCAACTCCGAGGATTACAACAATATTTACATGTCAGAAAGGGAGGGGGTAAGATTTTGTTCATATTTCCAGTAAATATCGTCTAAAATTTCTCATTACATTAACGAAATTCAAATGGAGCGAAATGAATTATGCATAGTAATTACAAAAGGTTTTTAATACGCGCATTAATATTTCTTTGCAGCGATTTGAATGAAAGAGAAAACAATAATCGGATATACAACTGTCTCGCTTGCTAAATTCAACAAATAAAGATGATTTCGCAGGTAAAATTGAAAATAAAAATCAACAAATAAATGTGCTCAGCACGTAAATAGAAAGCTTTAATATTTCATTGCACTTGTATTAAAAATAAAAATACTACTCAAATTTTACAGAGTACTGAACACACTTATATAAATATTAATGTATGTATGTATAAATATATATTTACAAATATATAAATAAATAACCTAATAAATAAAGCTATAAGCAAAACATGGTTAAAAAATATTTAAATTGTAATTAAAACACTGTTTCAAAAGACTTAAGCTTTTTTCAAAAGTGTTTAAATAGGAAAACGATTATCAACTGAAAACTGATATGGCATGCATAGTGAATATCGTAGAATGTGCGTGTGAGATATTTTCTATGTTTATTAAAAGAAAAAAATCTATATTAATACTGTTGAATACAACAAAATTGTTTCCCATTTAATATATGGTTCTTCGAGATTAACATGGACAAATGATACGGCTTTGAGTCGTTGTCAAGTATCGGACAAAATTTTTATTACGGCTAAATACACAACTGCATAATTTTTAGCTTTCAAGATGGTGGTAGTAGCAGTGCGCTATTACAGCCTATAATTCGAATATTCTAACCATATATTAAATGAGGAATACACTATACACTCTACAAATATATGTGTATATTTGTATGTGCATGTGTATTAGTTCAAACTGGCAAAATAATAATCCAACTGAATGGAACAACATATGAGTATATACAAAATCAAATCATACACTTTTTTGATGCTTTTTAGTTTAAAAATAAATTAAAACATCATATTAGTGTACATTAATTTATCATTAAATAAATAAATATTGCACACAATAAAAGAGTAGTCAAAAAATTATACTTAAAAAACATGTCTTTCTGTATAAGTAGAACTTGTATCCTTTTTCCAAACCAGTTTACCAATTGGCATTAAGAGAAAATTGGTAATAGTTGATAAAAGCTAACAGAAATGATCTTTTCTGTCTGCCGCTGATATTTGAGCCTGTTGTGAATCTGAACACTGGGACAATATTATGCCAATTTTCCAAAGTCTTACTGCCTTTATCACTTTATCCACTAGTCTGAATTGAAACGTAACGTTGGCGCAACATTGGAGATCCAAAATATTATCCCACCATTCTTCCCGAGTCGGGGAAGTTCGTTGTATCGTCTGTCACCACCACAGTTGTCCATCAGATACAACTCGAGCAGAGTTCATTGTCTAATGTCCTTTGAATGTCACTGCCGTGTTCACTCCAGCCTCTTCACTCCACTTGAAGGGGGCCCGTTTTCGGTTAAGAGGTGGGGGTGGGGCCCCGGGTGCTCTGAATTTGGAATGTCCATGGTCGATTCACAGTCGCCAGTCCGACGAGGCGGAACTCCACCGTCACTTAGAGGTCACTATAGAACTGCCGTACGACTGGCCATTACAGGTGGGTAGGGCGAAGGGGTTCATGGCGGCGAAAGGCGATGAAACGATGCTGCCCATTCCTAAGGGTCAAAAAGGAAAGCCTCTTACAAAGTTAGATGGGCAAGGAGAAATAACGATTCGGACAATGAAACTTGGAAAACAAGTTTCAATCTCGCCCGAAAACATGCTGAGTTTAAATAAATTTTCATGTTGGGATTTGCATGTGCAAAATATTTGAACTCATCGCAACTAAAAGGACGAACTTCAAGGTCTTATTATGTAAAACACTAAATAAAATTTTGCTTTAAACCTTTCCAAAATATTTTATATACTACCTGTTGTTTCCAAAAACCCTTATTATTGTTTGCGAGGAAATTAATGTTTCATTTTGCTTTTATCAATTCATTACTTATGAATCTATATAGCATGAAGATATACTATTCGCAGGATGAACTTATTCCAACTATAAAAGACCTAATGAGTTTGACTTTGCAATTAATGGTTTTCCCTGTTAAAATAATTCAAAGCAAAGTAAAAATAAATAACCAAAATGTTTCTATGCTTAGGTTTCGAATTAAAATAATCTCTGTAGAAAGTTTTTAACTCTTATAATAAACTGTCACGGATAGAATTATGTAAACTGCATTGATTTTTTTTTTCTGAAGCCTTAAATACGAGTGTTGTTCTTCCGGGAAATGTATCTATGATGGCGTTATTATCTATGATTTTTGCATTTTGCAGTCAAAAATAAATAAATAATTATTAAAATTTAACATTCATTCTTATCCGTACTCATAATACATGAAAATAGAGTTGTTCTTTGTATCTCGTTCTATAAACCATATCTAATAATCCATACTATTTTAAAAGTTCTTTAAAATATGTCGGATTTCCATGCACTCCTAAAAAAAAAAAAAATGTCTGATACGTACATTTCTAAAGTACTTCAAGTGTTACCACGTGCTACCTCAAGGTCTAAATAATTCACTAAATTTAAAATTTCCGCAATAGCTCGGTATCATATAAATGGTCATTGCTTATCTTTTTTAGTCTATAGTTTTTTTCTGTGTTCATATTTGAATATGCCAGATCAATATTCAATAATTTTCAGCAATTTTTTTTCTCTTACCAGAATCAGGACGGTCTTTCTACCTTTCATGAACTACTAAGGACATGACACAGTACTCTAAAACGTCTGAATATACCTTTATTTAAATATATCTCATTCATAAGGTCTTTAAACATACTCATTATAAAGAACTCAGAGCGTTCCTTCGTATTTTTACGAACTTCAGATATTGTAATTTATAAGCAATAGTTTTCTAAATCAGAAATTATGCCATAGCTTCGCATGATATTACGTTCTTCTTTCTCAGCATGTAAATATAACTTTGCAAATATTTACATAAATTTCTAAAAGATTCACCAATTTTTAACAGTTTTGAGAAATTTATTTACGAAAACCATGTTGTTTTTCAGGCTTAACTACTTATGATATGATTTTAAAAGTCAGGGACCTATATTGAATTTACTAATTTTGGTCTGCTAGAAGTCCTTTCTGTTAAATTTTTAAGAATTTTTTTTTTGTTATTTAACAATAGTTTATGAAGCGCTCCTACGTGTTTGATCTGGCTTCAGAAGCGGTTAATAGTTAGCAATGCTTGTCTGCATCAGAATTTTTACAATGGCTTTTTATGATATAGGAGCTCTTTACCTGTTATTTTCTATAATTATGGCTATGTAAATATCTGCATATATTCTTACCACTGAATAGTCCACTTGATTTCTAACTTTTTTTTTAACAATTCTATTTATATTTTTTATCAGAATATGAATGTCCCTTCGAAATAATTTTTTTTTCTAAAATCTTGCAGCAAGGTCAATAGTTCTCCGCATCAGAATTTTTGCAATAGCTCTGTATGACATCAATGCTTTGTGTTATATATATGTAAATGATTGCATATATATTCTTACCATTGAACAGTCCGGGCGATCCGGGCACTGCCATGTTGCCGAGGTTGGCGGGGCTGCCGTAGCCGCTGTTCATGGCCGCGGTGCCGTAGGAACTGCCGTTGGCGCTGTGTGGGGTGGAGGCGTTCGAGCCGTAGCCCCGCGGGGAAACACTGTTGCTTTGCGTCCTGCCATAATCTGAATTCAAAAAAGAAACAAAAAAATTTAATTCAAAACTTTTTGAGCAAAAAAAAAAAATACTCCTTTTCAAAACTATTTTAAGAAAAATATTTCAATTCCTTTTTCCTTTAAATGCTCTCATGTAGTAGTCAAAATTTTCAAGCAATAAATAAGGCTAGAGACTCATTAATTCCGCCATTCTAGATGAGCGGCTACAGGCCATTCTTAAATGCTAGAAAATTCCTTTAAATGGCAATTTTTTGGTAAAAAGCTAATGGCAAACATTCACTTGCTCATACAGTACAATAATATTATTATCTTATTGCAACATTGTCAGAAATGCTGGCAGCAAATGGACTGAAATGAAGTGTCACTATCATGTCTTTGCATACAGAGATATTGTGTATTCTTATGCACTTCGAGATCTTTTAAAAGGAAACTGGAGACGTATACAGGAAACTTTTTACTTAAAGGGAATCACTACTAATGCTATCTGGCTTGAGGTACGGCTTTATATGCTAATCCGAAACTAGTAATGAATTGTTAGCCTCCCAGTGGAGTTGACGAAGCTATGATTTTATCGCATATTTTTTCTATGAAACTTTGTGGGAAATGCGAATTCGAAACTTTTTTTTCTTTAAAACGGAATTATGATGGCATATGTGTTGATATAACTCTTTCATACAGTTTCCTGGCCTATTTTTTGTACAATGTTCTGATTCTGAAAATGCTTCTAACACTAGTTCCGTTTACTACTCATCTACGACTGATACCATTTTCTGAATCTTTCAAGTTTCATCAAGACTAGTGTTGTTGAAACTTTTCGAATCTAGGTTCTATAAATTGGCGGATAGTCGCACAGGCGCAAGAATTGGGGCCTCCGAAAATGTGCAACTTCAAAAAGAGGTACATTCTTGGGGCCCTCCGTGTACTGGATCCGCTACCGCTTGTATAGTTTTTCCTCTCATGAGGTTCATCCTTTTTGGTTGAATGAGCAGTAATTAATGCTGATCATGAGATGAAAATGTTTGGCTGAAACAAGAGTTAATTGATTTTCCGACAATTGACTTGAAATTGAAGGGTCAATTGATGTTCCTGTTTCAACTTCCTTGTCGTTCCCGCATCGTCCTCATTTTAATTTAGAAAGATATTAGCAGAGTTTCTTGAACAAAAAAAGTTTAAAAACTAGCATTATTTTATTATACGTGTTTACTAATTCAAACAAACACAGATTTTGTTATTATTTATCAAGAAATTTAAATAACTGAAAATGGCAACTGAAAATGGCCATTCAGTTGAATAGCCATTTTAAATTTGTTAAGCCATTTGACTGGCTCAGCTATATGTTATTTGGAGATGTGCTAAATGCATAAAAATAATTCCATTTAACACAGGAAACTACGAATCTGAAGATATAGCATATTTCGCGGGAGCGAAAGTAACTTTTAAGTTGACACCAGTATGTGTTAGCCATGCATATTTTTCTTCGTTTTACTTGAACTAGAAATCCAATTTCACCTTTTGTGCATCTCAAAGACTAATAGCCAAACATAAGGTTAATGACACGGTCATATTTACTCAGAATTAGAGTTGGAGATCTGTACAGTACTTCTATAGTACTTTATTTCGATTATTTATTCCTATTTCTAAATTGAAACAAAACTGAATGAGTTCTTCCTTCCAGTCCCGGGAGGCTTTCATTCCGCTGTCGGAAAAACTTTTTTTTCGTCCAAAATTGATGCAGCACTTTGTGGTGTTTTCAGTTGTGTATTTAAAAGGATAGAAATATCTACTCACCTAATTGTACAGCATCAAATTATCAGATCAAAAGTGGGTGAATGCAGTCATTATGCTTATTTATGATTATTTAAGAACATTGTTTTTAAACTGTGTATCTGTGATTGTGAATTAGACAGTTTTCAAGTTTCTTAATGCTTATATTATACGACGTGTGAAACCAGATCCATGGTTCTACTGACAAATCATCCAAGAATTTTTCGGAAGCCTACATTTAGATAAAAGAAACTTACAAATATTTACAATTCGTTGTAAAACAAATTATCTCGACCTATGAGAGAATTCATAATTTGAATTTATCCCTGCCATGGTTTATTAAGAAAAATGTTTAAAATTTGGCTTGGATTAAATAGTTTAAGATACACTACGTGAGCTTGAAACATTGAATAAAAGTAATTGAAAACAAGAAAATACTTATGCAGCATGCTATAAGAAACACAAGCTTAAAGAAACAAACTTTTGCTTAAAAGATAAATAAATAGCTCAACCCTTTCCTTAAGAAAAGCTCTCAACATCAGCATCAGCTGGGGGAATTCATACACTTTATTTTGGCTTGATTATTTTTTTTTAAACTTGAATTAGAGTTTTTGTTTTTCTGATTTAATACGGGAATGGAGTGACTAAAGTTGGTCTGTAAGTAATACAGCTAATTTATACTCCTTATTTTATGATTAATGCTTTTAAAAGAACAATATATTTTCCATTTTAGTATTAATGATAAAGTTAGACAAATTTTCCATTCAAAGAAATCAAAGCAAATTTCTCTCTTTTTTCTTTACATAGGACGTGATTAATTATTTATGTTTTTATTAAGGATTAACCTCATCCTTTTGAATGCAAGAGGTGTTTGTCAGATGAAGATCCTCATTTGGAGATTTCTTTAACTTAAAACACAAAAATATATATTTTAGCTATTTAAAGTTCATTATATATGTGTATGTTTATCGGTTTTCATCTCTCTCTCTCTTTCTCTCTCTCTCTCTCTCTCTACATACATATATATATATATATATATATATATATATATATATATATATATATATATATATATATATATATATGTATGTATATGTGTGTGTGTGTGTGTGTGTGTGCATACAGTCGAATCCTGTTATAACAAACTTCAAGGGACCAAATGTTTTGTTCACTATATTCGGAAGTTCGCTATATCCGAACCGTTAAGAAAAATGTTACAGTTCACAAAATGTTTAACTCATTAGCTGCAATGTGTATCCAATAATGATGTATTAAAAACGATAAAATGTATTAAAAATGATCATTAATGAATTAAATCGACTAAAATCGATTGCATTAAGCTGACACCATACTAATTAAATTATGTACAATAGGAAAACGGCGGGATTAAAATGTTCGTTCGTTATATACCAGGTTCGCTATAACGGGGTTCGACTGTATATATATATATATATATATATATATATATATATATATATATATATATATATATATATATATATATATATAGTAACAAATTTTATTGTTTTTATAACTCTTATATATACTCCTTATATCATAGCTTATAAACTTTACAGATTCCCATGAAAATGAATTTTTGTTTGGATAACATAGGTAGATTCTAAAAGTACACGAATTAATAAAGGGTACCTTCTTTTCTTTAATGATGCACCTTCTGAAAATATTTGTTCAGACCACATTTACTGTAAAGTTATGCACCTATCATTAGAAATTCATGCTGAGTGGTTTTCACGCACTAAGTGACTCGCCCCGAAATACTGTATGAAACAGATAATTCAATAGATAACGTATTAGGTTGGTGGCCCTTATTTTTATTTTTTTAATATTCCATAATAACCGTACGCGCTTGGCTTGATTATTAACATTTAAGAAAAAAATGGACTATATATTTTTTGAACTTGAATTGAACTGGATAGTGACATGGTGATTCGTTTCAAAAGAAAAATATTGTACAGGTGTCAAGTTGCATGACTTAATTACCGAAGTGTAAGTGTTCCATTCCTTTGATTATTTAAAGCATTCACAATTTGTTTTGTGGTAAGTGGTTAAGGCAACTGTTCATAAGGCATGGTTAGTTGCAAAGTGGGGTCAAAGTCCTGCAAAAGAAGAAGCTGCTCGTCTGTCAATAAAAATTATTCATCTATATGCTTGCATTTCCTGGTTTCTCTCTTCTTCAAAACGCAGGACCGGGGTTCCGACTACATGTTTCACTCTTTTCTTGTTGTTCTAGAACTCGTGTATCAATAATACTATGCAATCTCAAGAATTAATCTAAACAATTAGGGCAATTATTCATCAAAGTGTTTTATTACCAAAATATTATTACCCTTAAATAAATAAAATCTTTCTTAGTTTTAATATGGGGAAGGCAGCATATTTTTTTGAATGACACTTTTGATTTGTTTATTTCTTATGAAAGGTATAGAGATGAAAGATCTCTTAATGTGTAATGGAATATATTTCTGCCAAATTGAATGAAGTCATTTAAATTTTTAGTCCAAATTGAAAACTGCCGCAAAAGTTCGCCCAGATAACCAAAAGTAGGATTTTTTCTAGTATAATACTATGCGACTATGAATTCAGATAATGTTACATTCCTCGTTTGGTAGAATGTTATTAACAGTAAAATTGCTTAAATGTTTTTCGATCTGCATGACTTAAGAATAAGTTATCTCCTAGGTACTTTAGAATGCTGTGCCAATATGTACGTGGATTAAAAACAAAAGTCAAATCTTTCGTGGGTGGAATAATTTCTTCAGTGCCGGACTAAGGTAGAGGGAATGAAATAATTTCATTGTTGTCACATAAAATTTTACTTACACACACACACACACACACACACACACACACACATATATATATATATATATATATATATATATATATATATATATATATATAGAGAGAGAGAGAGAGAGATAATGGGTGAAAGTTTAGAGGATTTTACCTTTTTTTACATACACAGTGTTCATCATTTACGTGCAATCAGTTTATAGCTAGGTGTACCTCCTTTACACACACACCGTAATCGATACTAATGAATTATCCAAATGTGCTTAATTTAGAATGTTGTTTTGTTGCAAATGTAAGACGTATTTTTAGCAGAAAACTAATCTTTAAAGTACATCTGGGGGGAGGGGGGAATTGAAGCTCACATCTGCAAAATTTTAGAAATTACCTCAAAGAACTAAACGCTGAAGTAAGGATAATGTTTTAATATGTAATTTGTCTTCCATAAAAATTTTCATAATTTTATATTTTATGATTAATTCCTTTACATAAACAAATACTATCTACATATTCTCGGAAACCTTACCTATTTGCATAATATTATAATCGCTGGACAAAGACGTGATAATAAGGTGGTGTAACATTTGTGGTTCATATCTAACGCATGCCAGAATATAGGCAGGAATTTTCAGATATCTGTCCTATCAATTTTTTGAATACAATCGATTCCGGTTAATCGTACCACATCGGGATGCGATCATTTTGGTCCTAATAACCGGCTGGTCCGATTAAACGAACTTGCCTTATGTTACAAGACGGGATTCGGTCCGAATAAGCGGCTGATCCGATTAACCGGTGGTCCAATTAACCGGAATCGACTGTATCTTAAAATGACTTCAGTTTGAATTCGTAATACGAAACCATCCTTATTAATTTATAGATTTCAAGGGTATAAATTTAAAATGTGTTCAGGATAGAAAAAAAAGTCTGTATAAACTTTTTCTGAACTCCTCCAGAGATTGAAAACAAATACCAACTGAAAACCAATGCATTAAATATGTTTACACTGCTAGAGCTAAAACTGATGAGCAAATGAATGCTTTTTATTGTTGCAATTATTGAGTTCCTTTATTATCTTTATTAAAGCCAAAGTGGCTTCTATAAATTAATAAAAAAATAAAGAAAATAAAGACTAGAAATTTATAAGTTATAAAATTAAAGAACAGTGTGCTTTCGTGTCTAAAGAGTAATAAAAGCCTCAGATTTTTCAATTCTAAAAAAAAAAAATTCACACATTTTTATTTAGTTATCTAACAAAAAATAATAATTCTTTAAGTACGGTATATCTGATTAATCAGTAGCCTGATAATTAAAATAATCATCATAGCTTTGAACAAGCTCACACTTCAAATTATAAAAAATTAAAAAGAAAATCACGTTAAGAAAATTTTGTGAGAGAATTTTTTTAAAAACTTCTCCCAACTCTATTTCAACTTTCTACTCTGTAAAGCTGCAATTTCAGCTTTGTTCACATTAATTTTTATAAAATATTGCACATTTAATAAAATATATACATAATTTTCTAAGACTTGTTATTTCTCCCTTTTTCTCGCATGCATCAAAATTGAAACCATTCATGAAAATATAATTTCAACGTACACTTCAATTCTTTTAACTGCAATAATTAAATCAGTAAGACATTAAGCATAGTAGTATTCTATAGTGTATATTTATATGAGGGCTTACGTATAACGAACAAGACTAAAATTGTAAAAAAAAACTCATATAAGGGAATTTAAAGGAAATATAAATATTTTTAAAGCTAAGAACTTGTGAACAGCACCTTTTCGTTTATATATTCTGTTGCGAACACAAATATATGTAAAGAAGAAACACGCTGCTTTTGAAAACACATGATAAAAATGAAGAATGGGTGATAAGCTCGAAGTAATTAAAATAGTTCCTCTTGCGGCTGAAAAATATTAGAAGTACAAAATCTCAAATAACAAATCACAGAACATCTCAGTTGATATCAAAATGGATCCGCTCATTTGTGAGGAGGCAATCCCACCTAATGCAACCCACTCTGATAAATAGCTATATTAATTGATTAAAAGTCAGTTGTTATCCATAATTTTTTCTGTGGATTTTAAGAAGCTGTGTGTTTGTATTTTGTGTATTGACAAAGTTTCATATAAATATGTTACGTTAAAATTTTTAAATTAAAATTAAATATAATTTATTCTCTGTTTTATCTGTTAGGTTTCAGTTAATAGATTTTCCTGTTTCCATCAGGTGCTTGGTTATTTTTTCGTGAAAAAAATCCTACCCATAAAATAATTTGGCAATTCTTGATCCTCTGCTTACTGCCATGCGCACTTCACGATTTTAGCGTTTCTATGCACAGCTACTTTCTATGCACAGCTACTTTCTATGCACAGCTCCTTTCGCGAACTTTCCACGGTGAGGTTTGAGGAGCCCGAGATGTGTTCTTTGGATCCTCAAACGGTATAGTATAAATACATGTAAAATTCTAGTTTAAGCATTAAGATATGTGCCTGTCTATGCCATTGGCCTGGTCCGTTTTGAACTCGGCTATTGTAGCACTGAACCAGCAAATAAATTTCGTAAGGCTTTCATTTTGTGTCTTTGTGAGTTTGGATGGGAATCGTTATTTCTATGCTAAAAAGGAGAGTATAAACTGCTTAAAAGAGGGTCATTCAATCAATCTATAGCTATAAAACATTTCCGTAATTGACTGACTGACTGACTGACAGATAACGCACAGATCAAACCGCTGGACCTAAAGGGCTGAAATTTAGCATGGCGATTCTTCTTATAGTGTAGAGGTGCACTAAGAAAGATTTTTGATAAATTCTTCTCATATTTTTTTAAATTAAATTTTTAAGCTGTTTTTGTAACATTCTTTAAAGTCTGAATTTAAAATAATAATTTGAGGGTTATAAAATTTATATCACGAGAAAGATCATAAAAATTCCTTTAAAATTAAATCTTTTTCGAATCTTTACCTCCATTTTCTGATTTTTGGTGAATTTTTAAAGATTAATTTTTAGAATTTAATTTATTAAATGCTGATCACGGGGTTTCTTTTCTTTTTATGATACTTTAAACTAATTTTGCGTCGCGTGCATAACAACGGAATAAATTGCAATTTTCTCTTTTTTTTTTGCTAATGCGGCAGACGATTGGACATTATCCAAAAAAATATTACAATACAGTAAAAGAAATGTTCCTCAAACTGTACTATATTAACTGTACTATATTCTTTAGTATGTTCTATTAGATTTAATTTGAATATTTTCTTCTACATTACTTAGTCTATAAAAATATCCATTACGATTTTTTTTATAAATATATATATATTTTTTATTGCACTAATTTCATACATTGACCGTTGTATTTATTATAAATATATTTTTTGGCACTAATTGGATACATTGACCGTTGTATTTAATTTTAATGTACTCCGTAACAAAGCACGGGTATTCAGCTAGTATAAATATATACTCCTTCAACCTCGGGCCGGGCTGATAATCATTACATTAGATTTAAAAGATGAAAAAAGAAAAACTGGTATAATTGTTTTTATTAGGATCTCGAATGATTATTGTCTTGTTTTACTCTAACTTTGGCATGCAAACAAAATTTCATCGAAATAAACTGATAGTGAAGTAGTAACGTTTCGATGAAATCTTGTCATTCGTACATTTCAAAAAGAAAAAAGAAAGAATAATACAAGAAAAAGAGGTTACGCATTCCTTTTATTTCAAAATATTTGGACGTAGTTCAGAGATTACACTTCAAAAACCATTTTGATATCCGGACCTAACTGAAAAATGCCATGCTGTTGGCATGGATGTGTAGCAAAAGATGATCGCAGCCCTCCCAATCAACTGAACTAATTGTGAGTGAGAACTAGAGGTACTTTTTATCGATCAAGTCTTAGTGAATTTACGAAAAAATTCTTTAACTAACTACTTGTGCACTACATGCATTCATTAGAAAATTTAACTCCATCCGACTTTCAAAACATAGTTCACTTTATCACCTCTAGATGGACAGATCTGCTTTCATCAATTTATTCTTGCATTTTGAAAATAATCCCCTCGGATCCTAATAAAAACTATTAAGCCAGTTTTTTTCTAACCTTTTTAAATCTCATATCATGGCTGTCTCCATTTAATATTTTGCATTACTGTACGCATCTGTCAGCGGGCCCACCACACCGTATGCTGTTAATGACGCGAGCTCCCACAGCATAGGGCTGAGTTTCAAATTTCAGCTACTGCACTGGATTCACTTAGAGAGTGGTCGTATAATAAAATAGCCACAAACATCTTAATGGGAACTGTAGGAACTCGGAACAAATGCCTGCCGCCCTAGGAAAATAATACAAAAAAAATTTTAACGTTAAATTTGAAAAAGTGCTAAAATTAAAAAATCATTATTCTCCGAAATGGGAGATCTAGCCATGGGATCAAAATTTACGGAAATAATTTATCTCTGTTATTAGTCATCGGAATCTCTGTTATTAGTCATGTAAAATTTTCAGATTTAAACGAGGAAAATCAAACCAAATGTATTATTAAGGTAAAGGGATTTTTTTTAATTGATGAATACTTATACTTTGCTGGCATTAAGTATTCTCCTCGTACCTAAGTACCCATAGGAAACTTCAATGCCACTCATTTAATGTAGAACATTTAAGAGGGATTTAAAATTCTTATCCTTTTATACTTTGTATTAAATACATGTTAAGATAATAGTCTTGTTCGTTATTTCTAAAGCTGCAGTGGATCATTCTTCATTGTAAATTTTTAAAAAAATATTTTTTGAATATATCATCATAATATTTTAAAGACAGCTGTTTTTTATAAAATTGAAGGAGAGTACCTGAAACTGTAATCACGTAGATAATTATTTCCATATACTTTTCTAAATTAGTGATTAGTAACTTAATATTTCTTTGATACGAAAAGTCTATCTGATAATCCTAGTAGTAATACCCTAGATGGTTATTATTCAAATAATTTATAATTATTATTGTATAAATGTAATTCAATGAGAATTTCTATATATAAACATGTGTTTACTTATTGAAATTCCGATAGGTTGACAATTTGCGCTATCGGTAAAAAATAATGCTAGTAATGCTTTAGTAGTATTACAGGCATTTTGCTCAAATATTTATTCCGTCTATGTACTATAACAGATAGTACTATTGAAATTTCGAAAAAAAAAATAACACATATCGACAGTATCGATTATAATTAAATATGGGGGTGTCTAATGGATAAAATTGAAAAATCCTTTCATGGCAATTATTTACCTTGAATACTTTTTGCCCCGAAATTTACCGTCTATTTACTGATACATAAAATAGAGATCTTAAAGGAGGATTCAGCTCTATTTCCTTACTTTGAAATTTTAATGATATTTTGACATCATGAAGAGGAGGAATCCCTTCTCAATGAATGTCTTTTCTGAAATCTTTTGTTCGTTTAGCTATCGAAATCTTCTAGCCACTGCATGCATTTAACACATTCGAAGCAGTCTTTGACAATTTTTTTAATTAGATTTTTTGACTCTTTTTTGTTCTATTTTTTCCGTTTAATAGTTTAAGATACAAAATAAGGGTACTCTATATTAATTAATCCCAAACAATTAAAAGTTTAGGAAAATTTACTTTCCTAATATTCCGAGCTTCCTATTATATTATATAGATAACAAAACCCATATAGCTCAATTGTAGACGTATTGTCAAATGGGTTTCCTTAAATGATCAAACTATTCCTTATTCATATATTTCACACCACTTAAATAAAACGTGCAGCGAATACAGATGCTGAAAAAGGGGCGCTTAATCTACAGACTGAGTACGATTCGATAAAAAGACCTAATAAAGCCCTACATTCAAATATATCGACTCATGCTTAAAAAACTACCTAAAATATCTGGTGTAATCCGTTTTGAATATACAGTATGAGATATATACAATCGAACCCCGTTATAACGAACTTCAATGGACCAAAGGTTTTGTTCGCTTTATCCGGTGGTTCGCTCTATCCGAACCGTTAAGGAAAATGCTAGAGTTCACGAAATGTATAACTCATTAGTTGCAATGTGTATTCAATAATGATGTATTAAAGAAATGCTAAAATCTATTAAAAATGATCATTAGTGAATTAAATCGACTAAAATCGATTACATTAGACTGACACAATACTCATTAAATTACGTACAATAGGAAAACGGCGGGACCAAAATTTTCTTTCGTCATATCCGTGAGTTCGTTATATGCCGGGTTCGCTATAACGGGGTTCGACTGTATATATATATATATTATTTGATATAAACTGATTATTTTTGTTCTGTTGCAGTCGGAATTTGGCGCGATGAATGCAAGCGAATGGACTGTGGCTGGTTATGATGATAATGCATTTGAAAGTAAATTTGGCCAAAAAATGTGAGGAATGATCCACCGTGTGTAAGGGCAATTGATGTAAGCAGTGATTGCCTGGACAATGGCAGTAGTGATTGGGAACGTGGGGCCATGGGTCCCTACCGTTCTCCTGCACGTTGACAGCCAGCTGACCTGTGTAGGCGTTGAAGCCGGACATGGCAGCGGCGCTGTTGAGTGCGGGCGACCTAGGAGCAGGAAGCGCCAGCTGGTTATTGCGCGGCATCGTGTACAGGGCTTCGGCCAGGTCTGCCGCCCGCTTCAGTATGATTTCCTAAAACAACAAAACACACCAATTAGCCGCAATCAACAATGCACCCTTTTCACACCGGAGTCACTTATTATTAGAAATATTAAGGGGACAGTGGACTTTCAAAATTGTGAAATTTGTCCAAAAATTTGATTTTTTTTAATTTTATTGAATTGTGAAACTACGGACGAGTAGCAATGTGTTGCAAAATAATTTTTTATTTCTGTGATTACTTTCCTAGTTATAGGCATTTTTATTTAATTTAGATATTATGTGGTTACTAATAGAAATAACTTTAAATGTGTTTTTCTCAAAATAAAAATTTTCATGTCATACGAATATTCAAACTGCTCCAGGTGCATTTATAATTATCGTATTGCTTTGAAATTTAAGTTTTATATACTTAAGTGTATATTAAGTAAATCTTATTGAAAAAAATTATGCTTCGTAGCTCAGAATTTCTAAATTTTGTACTTGAAAAGATGATTTATAGGTATTTTGTTTAATAAAAAGGGTGTTTTCACTATTATTTTTTCTCTTTATATTGTTCATGAAGGCTCAAAATAAGCAGTAAGTTTCATTGTTAATTATATAAGGTATCCTGTAAATAAAAATTACCATATTATATGCAAAAGAAATGCGCATGGAACATTTTTAATTGGGCCAATATTTGATATAATTAATAATTCATAATTCATAAATAATTAATATTTCAACTTTAAATTTTAACCACTTTTACATATCTATGGTACTAATCACATATTAAAATTTTAAGTAAATCCATTCAAAACAAAAAAAGTTAGGTTTGAAGGTCCACTGTCCCCTTAAGGCGACAATGAACCATGAAAACCTTTTTTTTTTATTTATTAACCAATTGCTATGAAATTCTGCATACTTATGCAGTGTTGTTTAGAGATGGAAATTCTAAATTTAAAAAAAATCAGAATGTAATTAATTAAGATATTAATTAAAATCAGTTTGTTAATTACTCTATTTAAAAATGCTCCATGCGCATTAATTTTTGTCTCAGATATCAAATTTTCTCTCTTAAGCTAGTTTTATATAGTTATAATAAAAGTTAGTAGCAATATTTGGTTTACAGTCATTTTTTATAAAAACTAGAAAGGAAATCGATAAAAATGGGTCATTTTCTGCAAAATTTTATCCCAAAAAAATTTTTATTGTAAAAATTTTAAGTTGTTTTAAAATAGTATAATGAAATGATTACTAAGTTTTATTCTAACATATATTAATAATCATTTTATGAAATTTTATGAAAATTCAAGAAAAATTATGACGCATGGAACATTTTGAACTTACCGAAACGACATAAAAATTTATTTTGAGAAAATGGCATTTAAAGTTTTAATTTGACTAACATTTCCATTGTTTACATTTGAAAAAAATACTTATAACTCGGTTAATAATGATCGTATCAACATACTTTTTTTTAAATTTAAAGCTGATGAGTTGCAGAATCCTTTTCTGAAAGAAAAAAAAATCGTTTTGGGGACATATTTTTGTCAATCTGAAGGTCCATTGTCGCCTTAAGAAGGGTGTACACGGTGGGAAGGTTTTCATTTTTTTTTATTAAGGGGTCCGGTACCTTTCAAAAACCAAGAGACTCGACAAAAATATGCCTATTTTCAATCATCAGTAATTAGGAAAATCATTTATTCAGGAATATGGAAATTTTACTGGGAGTTAAACGCACTTTCTTCTTGAGAAATATGGCCCTAAACTTTTTCTCGCTTGAAGATCAGTTTTTAATTTTTTTAAATTTTAACCATTGTTTTCTCAATTTTATACCACTGCGAACAAAATTGAACCTGTATATTAATGAATATACACATTTATTTTAGTTCGAAGATTAAGCTATATAATATAGCTTTTAAATGACCTACTTTGAAATCAAAATTCTTAGTTCTTCATAGGAAAAATTTTTTTTTAATAATTTTTAAATTTTAAAAAGTTTTTGATAAATTTTATTGTAATTATAATTTTTATAATAGAAATGTCAGAATAGTCGGTTATTTTAATTACACATATTTATATTGCACGTGCATAAAATTTCATGGTATTCTAGCCAACTGTTTGATATCCTGTGCGTAATGACATAAAATGAAAAAACAATGGTTGAAGTTTTAAACAATTAAAGACTTTCTCTTCAAGGGAGAAAAAATTGAGAGCCATATTTATAAAGAAGAAAGAGTGTTTAACTCACCTCAAAATTTTCATATTTATGAATAAATTATTTTCTAACAACTGATGGTTAAAAATAGTGTATGTTTGTCGGGTCTCTTGGCCTTTAAAAGGTACCTGATCCCTTAAGTATCATCTAATAATGAAGGAGGGTATTCACACTAATGTATGTAAAAAAGAAAAAGAAAAATTCTTCTTGCGATAGAAATATATTCAGATCGAGTGAATTTAATATACTTGAATTTGACACGAGTATTAGGTCCACATCTCCTGCGCATAAGATCCAGTCGAAACCATCAGTAGTCGAAAACCAATCCAATATATATATTTTTTCCAATGCAGAGGCACTTGTAGTCAAGCAATCTCCTATACTACGCCGCAATTTTGCTGCCCATTTAATTATGGGGGCACCATATAGGCAGACAGCATTACCCCCTATGAAGGGACGACACGAACGGAGGCATTTTTCGTGGCGCTTCGCCAGGATTCGATCCGAGCACCCTCAGCACCGAAAACCAGCGTGCTGTACCACTGGGCCGCCACAAGCCCCCAATCCAATATATAAACCTATCAAAAAGCATAGCTTAGCTAGCCGACCATAAACATGCTCAACCATATGTTGTAGGTAAAATTCAAAATCTCTTGTTACTGTACTGAAATAGATTTACCACTTCCACATAATCGTAATCTTGAGCAATCGGCAGACGAACTGTTTCAAGTCGTTAACAATATGAATACTCTTTCATCAGAGGCATTTCCCTTGTTAACTCATTTGTTCTGTATCATATTTCATTGTGCTATGGAGCCTATGGGACTTATACTGACTAATAGTTTCATTTAGTAAATGAACTATTCCCTATTATAAATACATTAGAAAAAATGAAGAAAAATTTCTCTCCTTATAATGAACAATGCGCAGTCCTTTCCAAGAGTTATCAATTTTTAATTGACGTGAAATACAACTGGATAGCCAGGAAATTAAAATCCAATGTAACGTGACACCTTAAACATATCGCGTACCTCAATAATCTAACTTCAATAATCTTATTTACACCTTTTTAATCACTTAAGCACAATGGAATCAGCATAAATAGTTCATTTAATATAAGAATTGTTTGGTAAATGTCGTCTCGATGATAAATTAGAGAGGAAAACATACAGTGCACTTAATATTTACTCGAATTAAAAGCTAATAACGCAGAAACGACTTAAATGTTTTTACACTAATACATTTCATACGTAAATACCAAATATGTACTTGAATTTATTTCATACAAATTTAATCTCAGACAATAAGATAAAATAATAAATAAGGAAATTCACTTTTAGAAAAACGAAAATAGATTTTTGTGGATTATATTTCTCTTGTACTCAGTTTTTTAAATTGCATAATGTTGTCGTGAATGAAAATGCAACTTTAGCTCTTATAAATATTAAATATCTGCAAAGCGTGGGGGGACATTTTTCAATATACAACATAAGCTCTGCATTTTGCATTTTTAGAGGGATGAAAAATGCAGATAAGAAAGACGAAGGTTTCATTTTGGAGCTTAATTTGAAAATCAAAGTTTAAAAGAGGAAGATGGGGAGAAAAAAAAATGAAAGTACAACGTGGCGAAAAGGGAAAACAAAATTTGAGTTTTACCTTTGGTAGTTTTTCTGGATCACCAGGATGTTTTGGTATTAGCTTTGCAAGCCTCTGGAAGCCGTAGTCGATGGTGGGTTCGTTTAAAGCTGAAACAAATATCTCTTATTTCTTCTCGCCGAATTACAAACAATTTACTTTGAAATTATATAGTAATATAATTGCATTAATCTTTCAAATTTTTTTTTTTTTATTATTCAACTTCAGCAAAATCAATTTCACATCTCTTTAGCACTGTAGCCTATAATCATCAGATGAACTAGTATTAATATTTAAATTAGGGTAATGTTGTCAATTTGTATAAAATTGTTCTTATATAGTATTTTAAAAGCAATGCAAATTCTAAATAAAGAGAATTTAATTTGAAGAGAATTTAATTTAGGAAGAGAGAATCTTTTAAACTGTCATTTTCCGTCGAATTTTTTCGCTGTTATTACGTATCCTGCAAATCTAGAACTAGCAAGGAAGATAGATATGTTAAGGAAGTTTAATCCAAAAGCACATGCAGTGTTTTGACAGATTAAAAATTAAAGTATGGAGATTTGAGTTTTGCTGTTTATGCTCGTGTAATAAGAACGAAGAGTATTTCAGAATAAATTTTTTCATGAATTTAATTTTGGAAACTTTATGAAAGGGCATAAAACTTTTCATTCCATGTATTATGCATTTTTATATATTGCGGAATTAATATTTCCCATTTAATTGAGATATATATGTAAGGCAACAAATGTAACATAAGAACTTGTACTTTGACATCAAATTTTTATAAAGACGTAGATAGTTACAACGCGCGTATTTATTAATAATAATTTTGTCTAAATTTCCATTGAAGCTGAAGCAAATATCGTGTTAAATGATTCTTTAAAATAATTGTCATCGCGAAACATGAGCGTTAAACAAATCATTGCAGTTGGACATTAGCTCCCTTTTCTCCGGAGCCTATCGGATAGTGTACAAATCATGTGGGAGAAAACATTGTATAAGCTTCAATAGGGAGCAGCGCTTTCATTTTGTTGACTTTTTTCCTTTCCGTGAGGAATTACGAGCCAAGTTTCTAAATGATGACAGATAGAGGGTAGTGGCTTCGCAGATAGATTCTATTGAAGCAGTTGTAGCTAGCAGAGTCACTGGAGCTCAACCAAAACTCAGGATGCTTTATCAAAACTTAAGAAGTTGGAGACTGTCCAAAAGCCGTCAGGCTGTCACTCCCCTATAAAATGTTGCTCTCCTAAGTTCTGAACTTCCTTTAAATAGCGAGATTTAATGATTTTATCTCTCTTAAAGGATAGAAAATTAAGCAGCTGTTTATCCTGTCTTGTTTTAAGTGCGGCAGTACACTTTAATAGGTACAAATGCAGCCAAATTTTCGGGGTTTCACACTTCTATATGAATACAACAGAATATATGAAAATATTTTCAAATATAAGAAAATTTCTTTTTTTGAAATTTTTTATTGGATGTCAGAAAATGTTGGATAGTTCTACAGAAAAATTCGAAATTTCGAGGTCCATATATGGGTTTCATAAGTGAAACAACTCCTAAATTATATTTCAGCTCGTTTTAAAGAAACTTCAGTTGCTTCTGTGTTATATTTCTGAATTAGGATTCTGTATTACGTTTTCCATGGGAAAAGGGTGATTTTTTATAGAGTTGTCAATTCTAGATTATTCACTAAACGCCAATTTCATAATTCTATTCAAATGTGAAAGGTATTTACTGAAGGTTATTTGTGCAATGACAAAGGATTAGTAATTATAAAGTCTATATATTTATAGAGCTGATACGTATAGTTTAAAGTCAAAGGTATAAAAAAATTTAAATATTATGTCCCCTTTTATAAAAAAAAACTAGTTTGATAGAAATTGATTTTTGATTGAACATCTTATTCATCTAATCTAGTTCATCCTCATTTAATATTATTTGAATATTTCCCCCACCTGAATGTTTCTCGTATAACCATCACTGAAAAATCTAACAATTAAGTGTTTGACACAAAATTCTGCAAGTTATTATTTCATACCAATTATTGACATGAGAGAGAATTGTGTCTGACGATAAACTATCACTCATTACTTTGTCGTCTTTATTAATTTTGAACTTAATAGATCGATACTTTTTTATAGTTATTAACCTCTTGAAAAACATCATGGCCCCTGTCTAGTGATTGCAATACCGGTATTTCGTACTATTTTGCAGTTTAGTAAAACCGGTATTTGCTAAGGATAAATACCGGTATTTCGGTATTATTATAAATAATAAATATTTTTTATCAAAAGTTTTGACTTAAATTATTGGCCATCTACTGTTATTTGAAGTCCGTTTTTTTTTATTAATGTGGCAGTCCTACCATAAATCATTTTCTGTCTCATTTTCGTTTCGTTTCGATTGGGGATTTCAATACCGGTATTAGCTATAAATGAAAAAGTTGTTACAAACAATGATACAAAAGTAATACAAAAAATAAATTTATTCAAAACCGCCAGACGAGAGACCGAAATATTAGAAAATGAAGTACTTAGAGGCAAATATATTTAGAGTAAGTATATCACTCATTATTAACAATATCAGCAACAAGCGTAGATGCAGGAAGTATATGTTTAACTGCAGGTAATTTGTGCACAAAAATATATTCTCGGATTAATGACAGTTTAATAGATGCATTATGTTTTTCACAATCACATTTGAAAAGTACGCAGTTAATAAATTAGTTGTTTTTTCTTTAATAATAGATATTTTATTGTAGACTGCACAACAAAAATTTTATGTGATATTTACTCTTCTCAATAATAATACTAAATGTTTTGTTACTTCATTATATTGTAATACTATAGTGATTTAAAAATATAAATAAAAAATTTATATTTTTGTTTCTAGTTTTATAAATTATTATTTTACAGCTATTATTAATAATATTTAAATATAACATTTATTCCTTTATTTTATATTTGTACATAACAAAACTGTTTATATTTTTATAGTTTATGCATTTTTCAAAACTAATTAATATAGCAAAGAAACAACTGTTCTTTTGTATCTTTTTTTATTGAAAAATTCCTAATATCGGTATTAATTCCGGTATCCCGGTATAATGTTTGAAAAATACCGAATACCGGTATTGTATTTTTGGTCCGGTATTGAAATCACTACCCCTATCTGAACATAACATTAAGAGAAAAAGAAAGCATTTTTTGAAAGGATTTTGATAATTTTACAATACCTATTGTATTATTTCTGTAAGCAACAATCTCATAGAAATTTATAGCGCACGAATGATTTTAAAATAAGAAGATGAAATAGTTGAATTGAAAATTAAAATTAAAAGAAAAGAAAAGTTCGCTAATATATTATTAACTAGTTTTGAAAGCAATGCATATCGGTTCTCAATAGACGTACTAACTTTGGAAGGGTGTGAATTTTGTGAAAGAGTACTTACACACATAGACAAATCGTCCTGGTTGCCCTTTACAAAACTGTTTGGACTTGTAAGATAAAGTTACTTCAACTACGCCTGGAATGTGCCGGTGTGGTGTTAGAACTCTGATGGCGTGAGATGTGATGAGCTAAGTTCAAAAGAGAAAAAAGATTTTTCTTAAAATAAGAAAGAATTTCACATTGAGGTTTTACAAACCGATTTTCACATCTTGAATAAAATATAATAATGAATACATGCCATTCAGTGATTTCATTTAATACAAAAATATTGTCTCTCTTTTGAAGAGAATGAAGTCAATAAAAGCCTTACGTACGATGCATGTCTTCTACACATTTCCAATGGATCTCCCAATGGATACAATATATAAAGATTTGCTTCTCCCATATGCTCAACTTAGTAAAATTAAAATAACAGAGAACTAAATTCGCACCTTGAGTTAAAAACTATTAATAAACAGCATACAAAGTGAATTCCAATTATTCATTTATGGTTTCAGAGGTAATGCATTTTTTTTTCTTCTTGGAAATATTTTACAAAAGGAAACCTTATATTCAAATGTACTTTTGAAAGTTTTGAGTTAAATTAATATTATAGTGAATTTGTAATTTTCTTTATAATTTGTATACTGTACATATAGTTTTAAATGCTTGTAAATAAAATTACTTCTATTTAACACTATGGGTAGAATTCATTCCTTTTCCTGTCTATTAAAAAATTGGGATAAATAAATACCGGGGAAACGCCGGACAAACAGTTAATTACCTATAAAAAACAAGCTGTCACACTCACAAATGTATATGTAATTTTTTTTCATTTTTTTTTCTCTACTTGTTTTACTTGACTGTGTGTTCGATGACTTATATAAACGCATGTAACCAATATAAAGCAATAAACTCTTTAAATACGTTGTTGAGGAAGATAATTGTGATTTGTATTTAGTTAAAATAACGAAATTTATTATTTCATCCTAATCAGATGGTATTTTCGAAACTATTAATGAATACTGAAATGTCTTAGGTTATAATGCATTAATATTTAATTTTTAAAATGATTTTTGTAAGAACCCCCCCCCCCCCTTCATTTAATCGTTCGAACTAAATGAATAATATTTCTACAGGTAAGTGTTTCCGAGAAATAACACAGGTATTTAGGTAACGAACTTGTTTTATTTTTAAACATTTTCCATCAGTATACATTTTAAAAGAGAATTTTTAAAACTCGATCTTTTCAATAACAGCACCAATTCCCAGTAAAAATATTAAAGCGGTTTCAACGAATAATGATGAACGCTCGACAGTCGAATCAGACGAATAAAGCGCCGTGCCCATTAAGCATTCATGGGCAGCCCTGAGCAAAGTCGGGGGCTCTGAATTAATGAAATAGGCGATGTGTGTGATGCAATGAATCTAGAAAGAAGAACAACTGTCAGACATGTCGAAAGGTTAATTCCATCCAATGCAATAAGCTGCTTTCCAACTAATACAACGGCATAACCTGGAATTTCTGATTCGTCGCCGAAGAACCTTCGACTCTCTCGAAGTATTAAGTCTTTGATCGCGTAAACTCGCTAAAGACCAGACGGTGGGAGTGTGTGTTGGGGGAGCTTAATATAATTTAAAGTATTAATGATCTAAGTCCTGTTACGGTGGCGGTTGATTGCAACATGATCACTGGTGCTTTCAGGCCAGTGTTAGAACCTCGCCGAAGATAGAACGAAGGTGCTCTGGAATTGAAAGATAGCAGAAAACTTGTTACGGATGAACTCCAAGAATCTCTATGATCGAGATAGAGGTTTAAAACCAATTGCGAACCGCCAGCCCAGAAGCGGCGAGGATCTTAGAGACTGTGGATTAAATATTGTATGACAAAGTAGAATGTCGAGAGGATAATCGAACAAATAATACTAGAAGCTTTCCTTCTTCACAGCGCACTCAAATATTTCAATGATACTATTTTTGCTTCTCGTGAAAAGATTTGGCGAAATATGGCAAAAACCTTTCAATCGCAAAAAAGCTATTTTCCCTCCGATAGTAATTAGTAGAGAAAATAAACAGATTAACAAACTATTAGGTCTTATTTATTTTAAAACAATTTTCATCTTAGTAAGGTATATCGATTTTTTAATTAGAGTTTCTGTTGCTTGTTTGATTTTCTATAACTTTTTTTGTTTTTATCAATAAAGAAATTTTTTATGAAGCTGGAAAATGTTTTTTCTTCATTTCCAACATGAAAATATTTTCCCTACTAAACATATAACTGAATGAACTAATAAGTTGTTTAAACAATATTTTTGGATAAAATGGTACTTCTGAAAAAATGCAGGGTAGAAAAAGTTGAGAAGAATAGTAATTTTTGAACTGATGTTCTTAAAAGATGTATGTATAAATTATAATTATTTTAATCTCTTGTATACATATATATGAAGCAATGAAAGTCTGGCATGAGGGTATTATAAATACGTGAGCATATGCGAAAATATATGAACATTTATAAAAATTTATATAAATTTGAACTTAAGTTCAACATAAGCGTGTCGCTTCCACCTTTATATAATTAAATAATTTATATTAAAATATATTCTCCAATTACAGAATAGAAGAATGAGTTTGAATTAGGGGCCTTTTCCCATTTAAGTGCAATGTAATTTATCGACATCTTTTGATATTTTCAGTCCTGAAATACGGTGAAACTTCTCTAAGGCGGCCGGCTACAAAAATCTCATTGTATATGTAGTTTACCTAATATTAATGTTTATAATGCGTATACAAATAATGAAGTTACTTTTAATGTGGGCATGTATGAAAAAGTATACGAGCATATTAAAAATATATAGAAACGTATACACAGATTTTATTAATTTGTTAAGTTCTTATATTTCGTTTGCGTCCTGAGAAGAATAAATATTTTCCACAGAGGAAAGGTAATGAAGTTGTAAGGTTTAATTTTTTGAATTAAATATATTGAATTTGATTTTGACTGACCTCGCTCCAGACTCCCATGGTGCCGAAAACGACTTGTAGTCCATCGAAGAAGTTGTCTCCAATTATGATGACTGTTGAACCACCCGTCGTCCATCCTTCGCTCGGACAGATGGCTTTGATACACGGCGTCGCTGCAAAGTGAACTACCCCATCGTTACAGCCACGTCACAATAAAAACATTTCTCAAACATTCAAAACATTCATTTAAAGATACTAAAACATCACTCTCTTTAAATATACATTGCAGGTACAGTATTTTATTATTCAAAACTAAAAAAGTTTTTAAAAAAAACTTGACAAAAATAATGAACTTAAAATACCTAAATTACGATGAACTGATTACATGCGACATGCTGAGTATACTTAGTACAATATAATATAAATTAGAATTCTTTAAAAATTGCATTTGTTTGTTAAATCATAATATTTAAATATGTGTCAAATGTGGTGTAGGATGTACATTAAAAATATATGCTTTAATATCGAAAGGAAAAAACAAAAGTTTAAAAACTCTAAACCCAATAACATTAATAATAGCACAAATCTATCTCTCTGTCTGGAACGCTTTTTCCTTTTTGTTGTCATATTCAAATGTACTATGATTACCACGTCTTAAAAATAAAATAAATTGAAATTAAGCTTTAATTGTTGAAATATTTTAATATTATACTTTCCTCTCGATCAAAATATATAAAAATATTTTTCAACTTGTAACATCTTTAAATAAAAAGTACCGAACACCTCAATGGTTTATATTTGGCACGTGTTCATTTTTGAATTAAAATTATGAAACAGTTATGTTAAATTTTTCCACCGCAGTTAATGGAAAATTTACTTACAGCGCAATGTATTACATTTAAAATGAATGTTGAAAAGATCATTATATTGAAAAAAAATAGAAAATAAATAAAGATTTTTTTTTATAAACACATAAAACCAATATTTCATTCTGTTTCAATTTTTACAATAGTTACGTTTGATACTGTTAACAGACAGAATTTAATATTTCATAATTAATACATATAATAGAATTAAGTAAATTGATGCTATTATGCGGAGTTCAGATTTTATTTAAATTTTTAAAAAATTGCATCTTAAATAGATCATAATAGTGCTGATATTGCATAATTTTAAGTTATTAAAAATGTGTTTAATTTAAATAAAAGAAAGTAGAGAAGCTATAAAGTATACAAATAATATTGACTTTGAAGATGTAAATTTATAAAAATTTAAATTAACACGTCATTTTTGACGGGCTAAACACTAGTTATATATAATTGTATATTCCAAGAAAAGATATTGTAAAAAAGGTATAAAAGAAATTTAATTTTCTACTTATGTTTTAATTTACAAGCGTTATATGAATCCTGAAATTTCTCAACGAGAAAGAGAATTAATCTAATTTCAGCCTTCGAAACACTTTCCCAGCGTGTGAGAAATGAAATACGATCCTCTAGGAGTTGGTCAGGTATCTTACCTGTTACACTACCAAAACCAGAGGGCTTTTTCTTAAAAAATGTGACACTAAGAACAGTTATTTTTTCTTCGGAAAATTTAACTTGATTTACATGTTTTAAACAAGAAATTTTGTAAAACTTCGTACTGGGATGTCGGTCAGTCATTTTACTGTACGTGTTATATTTCAACATATTTGCGCTTGTAACCATTTTCCACGCTTTTGAAATTTGTCCATCCCCAGACACAACTTAAGAAACCATAAACAATGAAAATCGGCTGCAACTCTTCGTCCCCCCAAACATATTAGCCCCCCTCTCCCAATTGGAAATGCGTGCCGACTTCGCTTAGTCCGTTATTATCGAGTTCGTGGCGCATTTTCGCCGCGATTCGATCCCAAGCCAAAAAGGCAGTGGACCTACTTCTTGGACATTGATCGATCCAAAAGCCGGACGTCAACTTCTAAACAACCTTTTTTATTATTATTATTTTTTTTTTTCCTGCAAAAGGGGGTTTCTCTTCGCAATCTTTCTCTATTTCTTCTTCGTTCATTCGGTGTTCATCCTCCAGTGGACAGCTTTCCTCGTTTCTTCATTTCCTCCTGTTTCCACCACCCGCCCTTCCGCTGTTACACAGGCCTTCTCTACTTTCCCTTCTATTTCCACAGAAACCCCTCAAGCTGAGGGTTTTTTTAGTTCTCTTTCGCGCCGTTGATTGGCGAAAATCTCTGATTTTCTTCGGTGTGTTTTTATTATTTATTTACTCTTTTTTTCCTTCCTTTTCCTTCGGTCCGGGCTTGTCATCTTTCCAGTTCCTCCTCCCCCATCGCAATTTCCATCCCACCCAACCCCCTTTTCCGACTTCCTTCCAACCAATTTCTCCAATGCGAATCGAACCAAAGAGCTCCAATTTGGGGGAGATAAATTTAATTGGAAGGATTTTGTCGTAATGAAAAACTAGTATCTGCAGACAAGCCCTGTTCTCTTGCACTTATCTAAGTGATACTTCCCCCGTTTATTTTCAACTACCCTCCCCCCTACACTCTACATTCCGCAAGGAATTGGTCTCGGTGGATTGTAAACACCGGCATCGATGGCTCAAAGCGAAATGCCGCAAATTAAAAATTTAATTTTCATTTCCTTTTTCGGCTTTTAAACCGTTTAGTCAATTTAACTTCAATTTTTACTGCTGCGGTTTCAACGGATCCCGCTTAAGCGTGCGCCCACTCAAACGGTGTCTAGAGGATTCACAATCTTTTCGCAACATCTCTTTTCTTTGCGATATTAGACAATAGATTAAGGGATATTATGGACTTGGGAAGCTTCATAAACAGTTCTTTCTCATTATACATAATTTAATCACAATATCAAGATGTATCTCCTCATCCTACAACTATTTCATTTGCCCATAAATTGAGTCTATAGTAGACGCTCGGTGCTCACTGAAAAGTTAAGCTTTTGGGATACAATAATGTACTAATAATGATTGAAGTAACCCATCCTCTCGTCTCATTAACCTTTTCCTTACGGGGTGGGATAGCATGTATTCTAAGAACAACAAGAGTGAATATATATATATATATATATATATATATATATATATATATATATATATATATATATATATATATATATATATATATATATATATATATATATATATATATATATATATATACAGTGGAGCACCCAGGGGGGCAGGGGGCCCTGCCCCCCCCCCAAAGCAGTAGAAATATTAATTCTGCATTATAAATATTTTTATTCGTTCATCTCGGCCCCCCCCCCCCAATGCATTATAAATATTTTTATCCATTCATCTCGCCCCCCCCCCCAAGAAAAAATCCTGGGTGCTCCACTGTATGTATATATATATATATATATATATATATATATATATATATATATATATATATATATATGTGTGTGTGTGTGTGTGTGTGTGTGTATGAAATCCCCTTAATGGCCTTTCTTACAAAGGGGTGTGAAATTTCCCGTTCTAAAGAGAGAATCGGAAAAATGGGCCCCGTAAGCAAAAGGTTAATGGAAATATACCAAATTATACTACCAAATGCGAATTCATAAATTAACTGATTACGTCAGAAATGCAAAGCTATACTGTATTGGCTAATCGGAAAAACTAAAAATATTTCATTTTAAATTAAATATTTTGAATTTTTATGTTGCTTTTATTAGATGGCTTCTATCGAGTATCATTTTGTAAACATAAATGAAAGGTGTATCGCTAAATTGGCCATAATTCCTTCCCAGATTGAATAAAATCTATTTCTAACTGACCACCCAAATTTCTGAATTTGTTTGAGCTAAGAAACCGAACGGTTGATAAACAACCTTTCAAGATGTCACTTATTCGGAAATCGTGTTAGTCTAACTTCTAAAAGAGCCTCGTTTTTCAGGATTTGAAACAAATGAAGTACACTTGACATGTTTGTTTCCCTTAATACTGCTGCATCCCTTTTAAAATTACTTGATTTGGAGGAATCGTAAGAGTTCCCATTTATCATGTCTTAATTTTAAACTTTATGTAATAGTCTACTTTCTAATTTATCTTTAATTCAAGTAGAGGTTGAATTTTTCTTGAGTGTTTTTCTTAGAATTTATGTTTTTCCGGGAACAATAATATCCTCGAGATGAAAGTATTATAGAAATATGTCTCAGACTATCTATATATATAAAACAGTTCCGTAACTGACTGACTGACTGACTGACTGACATACAACGCAAAGACCAAATCGCTGAACCTAAAGGGCTGAAAATTTGCAGGGCGATTCTTCTTATAGTGTAGGGGTACACTAAGATTTTTGAAAAATTCTTCTTAGATTTTTTTTAAATTCAATTTTAAAGCTGTTTAGTAACTTTTTTAAAGTTTGCATTTAAAATAATAATTTGAGGGTTATAAAATGTATATCACAAGAAAGATCGTAAAAATTCCTTTAAAATGAGATCTTATTCGAATCTTTACCTCCATTTTTCTGATTTTTGGTGAATTTTTAAAGATTAATTTTTAGAATTTAATTTATTAAATGCTGATCACGTGATTTCTTTTTCTGATTTTACATAAACGTAGAAAATGTAAATATCCATCATGCCATAATTATTCAAATTTCCTTAAGCAATACCATTGATAAAGGTATCATTCTCGCCATAACTGTGCTTTTCATTAACATGATGTGTAGATGCTTGATACGAGACAGAAATTGAAAATCAATTAATTTAGTTAATGTACTGATAAAGTGTAGAAGTTTTTTCTTCAGCTGCAGATATATTTAATTCAAATATTTAAATTCAATAATTTATATGCGTTTTTATGTTTATGACAGCCTTGAAATATTTAGGTAACAATTAAAAACGTACTATCTGTTGCATTACATTAGGAAATTTACAGCAATCAAGGAATAGAATAAAGCTTTCTTCATCAAAACTAAGTTTCTGACGACAGGGTAGAGAGAATATTCATGACTCATGAATTTTGATATCTGGTGAAATCAATTGTGCATGTGTGAAAGCATCTAAGTCCAAATAATTTTCTCTGAGATTCAACCGAATTTTCCATGAGTTTCTACAGAAAACTAAAATAGAAATTTTTCCTTTCAATGATCCTGAATAAAAGTAGATAAAGAAAAAGTGTAAGGGATAGTGTGACATTGTAATCATAAATAATATTCTCCCCTTTTAAAGCAAGTTTAAACTCTTAGCGAAATTATTAATTCTTTAAAAAACTATCCTAGTCCTTAAACGACTTGTTAGGTAATATAGTATATGTGCATCGTTTGATTAATCTTAATCTTCGATAAAATATTTTCATTCACTCTTAAAATGCAAAACGGTTTTACGAATGGCCCTGTTTGTTCTGATGTATATTATAATTCGTTACCTTTTATAAAAAGGGGAATCCGCTCCTAACCAGAGGAAGAAATGGCCATTATTAATGTCTTATGATTTTTACAATAATGCATTTACAAAAATATCCCTTAATTATGTTTTCGTCAGACATTGTCCCCCTCCGAAATTTTTTTTCTGGGTACATAACAGTTCTTTTGCCCGAAGAATATATGTTTTTAAAATATATTAGAAAACTTTATCTTTCATGTTTCGGAAACAGGAAAACATGGGATTTCTTTTTCCAGTTAGTAATTAGTCTTAAGCAAATAGTGTCACATAAAAATAATTCTGGCCAAACATTTCAGTCGTAAATACATATTTTTCCTTTTCTTAATACATAAGCCCTGAAATGTTACTTCTAATTGGATAAAGCTGCTGATTTTGATGGACAGGTTTTTAAGTTCGCTTCTATAAGCTAGTGTTATCTCATAAGATACTGATATGAATGTAGCACGTCAAAATGAGTTACGATACCTCTAATTTCCTTCCTATGGCTTAAAGAGTAAAATAATGTTATTTCAAAATTCTAAATAAGTTAGTCTTTGAATTTTTCCGTTTATGTTTAGAAAGTAGGAAAAAATGTTAGTGTAAATGTTCTCATAATTGTGTGAACCTTTTCTGTTGTTCTTACTAAAATGGTGTGCTTAAAGCATGAAATGACGAACATCGAAATAGAGTAGCATTTTCTTGTACAGCAGACTTCATTCTTTCATTGTTGAGATTTGTCCGGTTGGAATAGAGCGAGGATGAGATAGGACGAACGCAAGCAGAAAACAGGCAGCCATGGACCTGGGTCAATACGAATGATTGAATGTCTGAAGATGAGTCCGACTCGATTAATCAAAGCCTGAGGTCCCAGTGGACTACGACCACTAGGGCACGGGGCCTGGGGGTAAAGTCAAGATGATGGGATAGATTCTTAGTCGGGGTGTCTGCCGGGAAGAATCCGAAAAATGCTGGGATCCATTTTTTAGCTTTTGCCATTTATGTTAGGGGGGGGGGGCGGGATTTGTATCGAAAAGCAAATCTAAAGAAATCTTTTCATGTGAATGTATATGTGTGTGTCTGTGAGTGTGACCCATGGAGCAAGAGATCCCTTGGGTGTTTCGATGTTTACCATCCGGAGGGTTTAGGACTCTACCCTTTTTTCAACTAATCTACTGTTGCATACTTCAAGCATCTGTGCAAAGTTTTCTCTGAATAGATAATGCGAAAAGAGGGTCAGAGTAGCATTTTATGGAAAACTTATGCATGCTGTTCTTCTGGATTTAGACCCACTTGATCAAACAGAATATGCAACCCTGGTTTTAGTATATACTTCGGGCACTATTTTGCATGCACTCAGTCATGTGTATACAGTGTATTTGCATGCTTTTTATTACTTTATATGTGGAGACGAGAATTCTCCGATTCTTAAAATGTAATGCCTTTTGGTTTGAGGCGACCGCTCTTTTTGTGTACATTTTTTGAGGGCTTTCAATGCTGACTTTACTACGACATGTATTTAGAGAGCCCTTGTTGTTCCAAAGGAAAAAAAAAGTAGCTAAGTAGTGACTGAATGACGTAAAGAATTTTTTTTTGGCCTCACTTATTTGTTGTCATTCTTTCCAATATAAACATCAGTATTCAAGGCAACTTCTTTCACACCAAAGGAGTAGTAAACGAAGCTCAAGTGAATAGCTTAACACTCAAGTGAATAATAAATTTGCCAAATACATGTTACAAACAGGAAAACATCTATTTTGATAAATATTATATATCAATACGTTTCTGTTTGGTGCAGTATTTATTTCGTTTCTGCAATAGTTTACAAAATATATGTAATAGCATTTCGAATGGTTATATTGTTTTCAATTATTGTCTCTTATGACTTTCCCCATAACATCGATTTTAAGTGTTTTTAAGTATTATTTCAAGTGACAACTTCTTAAATAATTTTTTTGGCTAAGAATCCTGGATTTTTTTAAAAAACTTATTCTCATTAACAGCTTGCGGCTTTGGATAATTCATGGTTTAATGGTAATCTTCACTCCTCATTCAGTTTGTCTAAATAACAGCGAAGGTCTGAGAGTAGCAGTTTAATGTATTGAAGAAATAAAAAATTAAATGGTAATATCTGTGGTTAAAATTTGTACTACATTTAAATTAAAATTTTTTGACATATATTTTCATTCTGATATAGGCAGTCCTCCTTCACTTATGATATCTCCATTTTTATTTATTCATTTATTTATTTATTTATTTTGCGGATAATCAAGATCAACTCAACGAAAAACTCCTTTTTTCGGACATAATTGTCAACATTTTAGCTCTAAAGAATCCAGATTAAAAACAGTATGAGGCAAACAGTATGTCTTTGAGTACAGCCTCTCTAAAGAGCAGCTGATTGAATTGTCAACTTATTGCCCCTAATACTTGCTGTAGGAATGGAATTTAGGAAATATGGCATTATATTTGGTAAGAGTATTTATTTCAGTTATTACAAAAACCTCCGTAATTGCCTCCAAGAAAGAAGATAAGCCATTGGTAGTATCTTTAAGACTGGAAATGAATGACGTGCGACGCATGCTATAGATAAAAGACGAAGTTTTTAAAACCTTTGACATACTTCTCACCTTCACCCATAAGGGTTTAGACCATCCGAAGCCTACTAAAATTCGCACTGCTGACGATTTTCTATACGAGTCTGGTTAAAAGACATGAAAGATAATAGTTAGATAGCGAAGGGAGGCGGGGGAGATTTTTGAACAGGAAATAATAATTTATTTAAAACCGTGTGTCACCCTAGGAAACAATTTTTTGGGTATTTGATGGTAAATATAATTTCAGCTGTGCACTAGTCGAGTCTCAATAAAATGTTCATTTTAGGTAGGACTTAGTTTTGTTCCTACCAAGAATTGGCCAAGAAATGCCAAGAACTGTTTTTACATTGGAATTAAAAAAAACTTACCTAATCTTCATACAAGTTTAAATTTCATTAAAGTCATAAGTCATATCATATAGCATCTTTAATAAAAGTTTTAATGTAATTTAAAAGATTTAAAGTAAGGTTTTCACAGAAGTTTTTCCTCAACATCTGCTAAGATAATTTTCTGCTAAATCATTTATTTCCATTATGAAAGCAAGAAATTAATTAATGAATTTTATCCCATGAAACAACTTCTGCTGAAGAATGTGTAATAAACATTAGCACATGTGCTTTATAGTTCCCTGCCCTAATGAAAACAAAAATAACTTCTAAATTCATTCCACTTAGCATTGGGAAACGATATTTGGTGGGTACATAATTCTACAAAAACTGAAACTTTCAGGAGAAATGAAATCAAAACAACGGAAATGAAACAACGGAAAGTCAAGTCTTACCTTCTGTTGGGTCGAGCCTCTTCGCTCTCCTTCCGTGTTTGGAATTGTTGTGTACAAACATCTGTTCAGAGACGGCTAATAAGGGACCCTCTACACTTACTTGAGTCGCTATTACAACCTGAAACATAAGATACACATTCAAACTTAACTGGATGGATAAATTATTTAAATTTTCACCATTTTTATTCTTAATATTTCCGACCATCTGCATTTTAGATTGCATAGAATTATGACTTAAAGCAGAATAATAGTCATACATAATTAATGAATTGATTTTGATTCTTTATTTTAAAGGAGAAATTGATCAGAAAAATAACTTTATGTACAGAAAAACGTCCTTCTATCTTTATGTGCAGTGATATTATTATTGACCACAGCTGACAAAGAAACAATGTCCTTAGACTGACTATTTTCACATTTGCTATTTCATCCAATTCGAACTCTATCATGATTACTTTGATGTATGTATACATGGACTCCCCTCCTCTCTTAAGTTCATTTCATATCAAATCAGTCGAAATATTCAACTGGAAATGTATTGAAATTCAAAACACTTTAACTGATTGTAAAGGAAGCATCTCACAAATCCTTCACCACAAAGTAGTTTTTGCTTTCTTCAATAAATTGAAACTAATTAACTAGTAAATAAATTGTTTAAAAATTATTTCCCTATTTTAAGATTATCCCATTTGAAAGATACTAAAATATATAGAATTTGAATATCAAAAATATGAAATAAAACTTCCAGATATTTTTATTTCGATAAACTGATCGTATTGATTTCTTGAAAATTGAGTCTTCCTATTATCTGTTTAAAATAATTTATTTTTCCTTTCTTCGGGTAACATAACTTGCAACTTCTTATCAAGAAATATTAAACGTAGATATAAAATTTACTTTACATATGATAATCTTGATATATAGTGAAGATACATTACAAGAATCTAAGAAGTTCTGATTTCAATCTCACTGTGAGTAGCTGTTTTTTTTTTTTTTTTTTTTTTTTTTTTTTTTTTTTTTTTTTCAAATCTATGGGAATGTTTCTACTCGTCGTTTTTTTTTTCTCTTTTAAACTTCTTTGCCTGTCATTTTCTATTAGTTGATCGAAAACAACGTCAAAGTCTAGTTTACAAATAGTTACACATGAGCAAAAGGTTTCGTGTTTTGAATGTCCCAGGACACATTCCTATCCAACAAATATCAAATAGATTCTAATAACATTTTCCTGTAAACTCAGCAAACACTGCTTTTTAAACAGTCGAATTATAATGGTACTGAGCGATTGAAACAGATGAACTTTTAAGGCCAATTCTGAAATTTTCAATAAAAGAAAGTGCTTTAAAACAAGCCATCAAAAAAATATTTTATTTCAATTATAATACACTCTGTAAAGAATCTTAAAATTTTTATAAACAGCATTATACCTAACACTTTTACACATTTAAATTCAGTTTAGAAAACAATGGTGTGAAATAATTCATTCCATACAATTTTATTTATAAATTGATAAATATTACAAAGAATGCATTTGATTCAGCTTATAAATTGGAGTAAAATCGTGCTAGTAATGCTATGTACAATTATTGAAATATTTTTATAAATCTAGTTTATTTTGTTAAAGAAAAATGTAAATTATTCAGTTAGGTTACAACATGAAAGAAATGAATTATAACCAAACAAACTTTTCTGTTTTAAACTTTATCGTTAAATTGCTTACATTTTAAAACACTTTTACATAAATTAGAATGCAACACATTCACTTTTAAAGTTTCAACACTTCAAGGCTACAACTATCAATAAATTTAACAAAAACACTCTAAATGGAAGCTTTTTAAATATCCTCTTGAAAAACATTTTTTGTTAGAATATTGTTCATCATTTTAAGTCATTATGAATGCATTTAGATGAATGAAACGCTCTCGAATGAAATATAAAGCATCTCATTAAAGAGGGAATTTTCTGCATGGTTTAAAGCACTTTCCAAATAAAGGTTTTAAAGCAATAAATTAATATGGCCGTGAATTAGTTTTCATAAAAACGAATATGCAGGCATCGTGTTTTCTAGACATTCTGAAATGCATTCCACTTATGAAAAATTATTAAAAAAAAAAGTCACACGCGTCATTATATGAGATATTAAACGTGAATCTTTCTCTCAATCGCTTCATTGAATACTTATTAATAAACGCTTTCAAAGTATAAAGATGATGTGGGAGAAAAAAAATCCGCAAATCGTGAAACATTTAACGCCAGATATATAAATTCTTGAAATTACGTTTCAGACGGCTATCAAAAGAGAGGCGAAAAAGATTTTGGTTTTTAAACAGGATTATAAAAATGATTCACCATAAAAATCAGAAAGAAAAAGAGGAAAAAAATTCGTTGGGCCGTACATTGTCTTCGGATATCCGAGGGAAAAAAAACGGAGAAAATAGCAGATAGAATAAAAATGTAGACCCAATAGAAGGCAAATTATTCATAACCAGTCTTTTGAAGTGCGATCCCCTAGGGGAAGGTAACGCATTTATCGAAGTTGTTTCTTATTCGAATTTTGCTTGAGGGTTTTCTTTCGATTCGCCCTCTCTCTTCTCTTTTCTTCGAGGCAGACAAGGTCGGCTTAGTACCTAATGGAACGGAAACAAATTGGAAGTGAGTGTCTAAGTCGCTAAAGCGAGGCCTCAACTCTTGCTACCTAACTACGTTGAAATCTTAAACCCCTTTCCTTCAGCTTTTTTCAAAGACTGCGACTTTCTACACACCGCATCGCCGCTTCACTTAATATGATGCAAGCTCCTTTCCTTCTATCTTTCCGCTGATTTTTTTGTTTTGCATACCCCCTTATCTTTTCTTTCTTATTTCTTCGTATCCCCCTCCCACATTTTTTTATCTTTCTTTCCGTCTTTTTCCCAAAACTCTTTACTATATATTTTTTTATTCGATACCGTACCTTTTCTACTCTCACTCGATGACTTTCGTTTGCTTATACGTTGTTTTACAATTCAAGAAATTTCAACACTCCAGATAAGTGTTAAATTTTGAAATCGATTTTTGACACTTAAATGATGTCACAAAATATCCAATAACCAGATGCTTTCCGTTTTTATGCTTCTTTTAACTTCTGAAGCCAATTCTTTCACATCAACAACAGTTAATTCGGTTCGAGAGGGGCTTTTAAGCTAGAGATCAGGGTAATAATTTATTTTTCGATTCACATAGGTTTTTTTCACATATTGTGTTTGAGAGAGTCTTCTAATAAAACTACAAACTTGATTCGGATTTCAGTTATTGCACTAAATGGAATCAGTCACGACTGTTCAAGTCATGTCTTTTAGAGTGTTCTTGCTGGACTTAACCTTTATTTCCCTAGCATGTAACTTTGGTATGGTGCGCTTTGCCCGGAAAAAAGACCTCCATATCAGGCATCCTACTCCTCGGGAATTTATCGATTCGACTCAATAAAGGTCGCTTAAAAATATGAGATATATCTGATCCAAAATGATGCTTTATTTGATTATCGTTCTCGATATAGCATTATTCGGGCTATTGTGAACAGGACTAATTGTTAATGTTCTTCCCAAGTACTGAAAAATGAGTAAAATTTTATCTTTATTGTCAAAGAACCAGAAGTGTTTTTTTTTATTACCAGAGAATCTTTTTTAGCAAGGGAAAATAACGAATAATTTAATGTAGAAGAATATTTAAAGTAAGTCGCTTTACTTCCCAATTACACTGTTTTCCTATTTGTAATCCATATGTAGCTGCCTAAATAATAAATTTTATGATATTGAATCCTTCTTTACTACTGTGATTTATTTCTATAATGTGTCGAAGGGCTAACATTTTTCATCACGGTCAGTCTGTGTAAGTACATCTTTAAAACAACTGGAAATTAAAAAAGAAAATGGCTGTTATTCAGGGATTGCAGCAAAATGTTTTTATATTAAATGTTGGTCACATGCATAAATTCGCATAATGAAGGCCCATAGAAGAGGTTTTTAGCTGTATTTGAAACACTAATAGAAAAATGAATTTTGTGTATGAAATCAAATGAATACTTATTATGGTTGTAAAAATGTTGTAACAGTTCTTTAATGAAGTGAAAGATATTAAAGACCGTATATAATATTTGTAATAAATCCTCCTCCCGCGCATATTTGATAAGAGATATAATAAATGGTAACATTTCCTGAGAAAATCGATGTTTTACTTGCGTGTGCGTCAAAAGAAAGGGAGGGCTCTATCGGCTTATTTGGAAACGAGGGGTATGTCTCCCCTCGACTTAAGCCGGGGTTGATACTCGGGAGGATTAACGTGCATGACCGCTGGCAAGTATTTACATATTGTCAAATTAATTCCTCTGTTGTAAAATTATCCCACAAAGAAATGATGGGCCTGTTTACCTGGTGGTTGCCCTGCAGGTAATCTTGCCATTTTATTTCCTCCTTTTCTATTTTACCCCCACCGAAATGCCCCCAGGATTAACCCCTCACCCTTTCCATGGTGACTCTTGGGTGTATTATTTGCACAGACCAATTACTCTCTTCATAGGATCGAGGCGAAATTTGTTAATGAATTCAACCCAATTGCATTTGCTGCTGCTCCGAGTGATGAGATGCAAAAGCTGAAACGACCGCAATAATAAGATGATAGGCAATAATCTACCGCATCAGGGCTGGGTTCGAGACGCAGACCCCTAAAGCATGTGCGGTTTTCAAGCTTCGCGTCTGGGGGACATAATTAAAGGGAAAGTCTGACAAGCAACTTTTAGTGTCTCGAAATGGCTCAAATAATCTCCCGGTACATGAGTTATTTTTTATACCACCCACATGTAAGATATATTATGGGTCTCGAAATTAATTGGTGGTTACAAATAACAGCGCTATTCTTTATCTATGGTTTCAGGCTTTGGGGTTTATTGAACGTGAAAAATAAATGTCCAGTGTCTCTCGAATTCCTGCTTTATTATTAATTAATAGCGTAATCATTTATTTGAGCATGAAGAGTGTTACAAATTCAAATTACAAAGCTTTACTGCTGGAAAAAGGATTGCAAAACAAACGTCTTCAAATGACTAAAACTATTTGTTGCCTAGCATCAGATTACTTGGTGAAACTCGTATTTGAACATATTAAAAGTTATTTTAAGGAGGAAAATGTTCAGTATGGCATTGGTTTTTGCATTCCACTAATAATGGAGCAGGAAAAAATTATCACTCGATTCAATTTACCAACCTGGTAAAAACACAGTTATAACAATGATGGCTATATCTTTCTTTATTTTTCTAATGTTTTAAATTATTTCATTACTTGGCACAGAAAACTTTTAATTAACCGATGATTTCTTTCATAAACTCATTGATGCAAAAGCCATCAATGAATATAGTGAAGGAAAAAAATATAAATTCTGAAAAAAAAAATTTAAAACATGCAAAGTACGTAATTAACTGTTTTAGAGTTTCTAAGATTTTTGCATGTATAAACGCATACAAAATCTTTTGTGTCAAGCAATGTAACCCAGTTGTTGCAAAAAAAGTAAAGGAATTTATCTGAGCAGATAATTATCGGATTGGATATGCACGTGTTCAATAATTCTGATTAAATCCTCTGGGAATCTCCTTATGCTACTGATACCAAAAAGTAAAAACTAAGTTTAGATTATTTAATATTTGTTTTGCTAACGTTTCAGTACATATCATTCATCTTTTAGATCTGTTTTGTACATACTAAATTTAGGTAAGGTCTAAAGACAAGGTCTAAAATTTTTGAGTGATACAATATTAATGTATACCAAATAATTCTAAAATTTATAATTAAACATTAATAAAATTATTAAAAAAATGTAGACTTGTTTTCCTTTTATTACATTACTTTAAAAATGATACAAATTGTCCATTACTTAATGCCCTCACTGCAAAGTACGTATATTTATTCAATGCAAATAGAAAATTTTACGTAAAACGTGGATAGGAAATATGCATAAAAAATTCAATATTCTTAAAAATCGGAATTTTATGAACTATAATTTTATCAAAAGCAATTTCCTAAGCTCTTTTTAAAGTAAATTCCTTTACTGAGCACAAATGAGGCAAGTATATTATAAAACTGTGAATTTGGACATGATGCGGTTTTCAAAATTGTTTTTAACATCCAACTTATGAATTTTAAACAGCAATTACTCTGTTACAGAAATTTAAGGGTTTTTTAATCAAACTGAAACAAGCAAGGAAATATTGATTTTAAAGAAAAATAATTTCATATATTTGTAAATATTTTGGGTTTGTTTACAGTGATGGTCATTATGTCGCCGAGAAGCATTCACACTTTAGCCCACGTATGTTACAAAGCAAATAAAATCGAATACGTTTTCCAAGCGAATTCAGTTGTATGACTTACAAAAAGTATTTTATGGTAAACAAACTTGCCAAAGAATATAACAGGCAGAGGAAAATCAATACAGTCCAGAACACAGTCATAGTGAAAATCCAGTGAAATATTATGTTGATTAGACCAAGCATTTATGAAATTGTTTCAATTTAGTGGCGTTTTCTAGAAGATCTATGTCAAAAGAGTATCAGTATATCTGAGATTCACAAAGCAATCGAAACATTTTTTATTTGGGGATAACTCTTGAAATGACACAATACATACTTTGAAAATAAAATATTTCTACTTTTGTAAAAACTATTAATCTTATTAGAACTTTTCATGATAAAAAAAGGGACAGCTTAAATTTTTAATACGGTGCCAGCAATTAATATTTGATCAAGCTAATGTTGTTTTTTATATATTTATTAAAAAGACGATATTGATATCCAAAATTTAAAATCGTGTCATCCAAGATTAGTTATTATCAACAAATTAAACTTCTGTCCAGATTACTTTTGTATTTCAGAATACTTTTATAATATTTATATTTTCTCAAAGAAATGAGCAGCGATTGAGCATTTCTTTGACAGTATCTATATTATTATAAATCTCTCTCTGAGTTCTCTCACTGTTTTTGTTATGTCATTAGTGTTTAAAGCCATGTATACTTATTTTTTGATTTGAAATGTGGGTTAATGTGTTGTCTGTTTAGCTAGAAAATATAACGTATTTTCTCTTTCTTATAGTATGCATGAAATTCCTTCCATATATATGCTTGTGGGCGTATGGATATAAATCTATATTTACAACCTTACTTTATAATGAAAATCTATGATCTGTTGAAATAAAAAGTGCTTGCATAAATTTGATAAAGGATCTATGAATGGAAATGTCATTCCTCTATCTATTGTTTAGTTCAATGCTGAGAAATACTCAAGCCATAAACTACCACATCAACCTTCTTGAAACTATCTGTGTAAGATAGAATGAAGCCAAACTTTTGTTACCAGACGCCTTTTCATTTCAAATAGTTGGCCTTCCCCAATCCTTATCCCAGAAAAGACCTAATGACTTGCCCGGCTTTGATTTCCTCAGGCACTTCGTCTTCTCTTCCTGGATAAAAGTAACAGCTTTTGCGTCTTTGATGAACGGGGGGTTATCTTAAGAGTTATTTCTTCGTTACAAACGACTAGGCTTTAATGAAAATTTTCGCTTCTTGTAAATAATACCATTTCACAATAAAAGTTCGATTTCCACTCCTCTGTGTTCGATTTATTAATTCGTCGCTCTGCCAGTAGATCTATTTAAGTCATTCAGAACTATACTCACTCTAATTTAGTGTAAAAATTCATGCAAAGAGCTCGTTTAACAAAGTTCAGGATAAACTAAGAGGGATTTTGTTACAAGAAGCAGATGCATAATGATAAGCCATTAGACGCAATATTAAGGGTATCCATAATACTCTCAAAGCATTTTTCAAAACATCTACATTCAACTGTTTTATAAAATCAAATACTGATCGTTACAATTGAGAGCAAAATGAGTACTTTAGGTGTCTATGGAAACTGAAACTTGACGCGTATCATGTATCCCCTAAAAAAATGTTTTCCATTGACTGTCATTTAAATAATGCTTAGGATTCGGTCTACATAATGAATGGAAAGATAATGATTATCATCAACTGTAATTTAATTTAAACGTCACTTCCTCAAACTATAATTGTTAAAAATATTAATACGTCATTATTTAAAAAGAAAAAAAAATTGAAAGGAAGAACTGTGTATTTTAGATGACCCATAAATATATAAATGAATCTTAATATATATGGTTTGTTCAGTTTCTTATTTCCCTTAAAAACTGTTCCATTGATATTTCTCTTGCAATCGCTTTTCGGGGCTCCCTGAGAAATTGGTCAAACATCTATAATGTCCTACCGTAAATTGCGAACTGAATAGGAAGAAAAAAATAAAGAATATATCAAAGCAATTTGATATCTTGAATTCGTTTAACTTGAAAAAAATGAGGGTATATATTTTAGATTCTAAAATATGTGTACTGTGTCTTTGTAAGTTGAATAGTATCTCTAAAAATTGTTTTTGACTACAAGTGCGAGTGTATAAGCCTCAACACTTCTAACAATGAAACAGATCTTGTGTTAAGTTTTGTAGTTGTGTTACACACATTATGAATTGTGTAAATGAGCAGTACTTTCTGAATTTGTTATTCCTGGGCCACGCTACAATATAAATCAAATCATAATACGGATCTGAGGTGGTAAAAGTCAATTAGCTGTATAAATGGACTCGTTATTGAACAGAATTAACCCGATTGAGAGGTTCAATCCCCTGAAAGCTCTAGGTCAAGTTAAAATAATGCTCGAAATCCGTGGGTCTCTGATGATTGGACTGTGTGTGGCCGAAAAAAGAGCTAATGACTTTGATTTCCTCGGCTGCGTGAATGAAAGTAACTACTTTCGTGTCTTTGATGAACGGCAGAGGATCTAAGAGTTATTTCTCCGTTACAGAAGACTTGACACTAATGAAAACTCCGTTGGCGATTCATTTCGGGCGGAGCTACCAGAATAGGTTAGCATTAGGGTTTCCCCTATTCCTTCAAATAATCAATACCAGAGGTAAATAGATCGAGGTTATGCCGAGTTTTTGGACTCAATCCAGGTACGCAGGATTTATGACGCAAACGTGGCACTAAGCTGCATTTTGCAGACGCCATAAAACTCAGAAAGTAAGTGAAGGGATTTTAATTTATGGACACGGTTTTTGTGTGTGAGAGAGAGAAAGACATCTAGTATTTTTATGACCAGTAAACACGTGATTCGGGAGCAGTATAAATTTAGATCATTGCTCACTTCGTTTTAATTCTTCGTGATACTGTTCAAATTCCAATCGCTAATGCTATTCAAACACTCCATTTATCGAAATCGATATTTGCTACAACCGAACTATTTTCATTGAATCAACATATTGACTGAAAGCTCCATAATAATAAAGTTAAGTAGTCTTTAAGTTCACTAAGTTAAGTAGACTTTAAGTCACTATTTGCTTTCCTCCCACCCAAAAAAAAGGAGCGCAACAAAGTCAAAAATCTTTTGATTTACACAATCATTTCAATTTTCACTTTCAAATGAAACACTGCGTAGGTAACAATTGTTTTCATGAAATTTTATACATTAGATAATTATCCAAATTTTAATTTCTTATGACCACTGATACATTAAAATGCATTTTTTATAAATATGATTTATACACTATTATTTCATTTTTAACGAACAGTAGCATCTATTCGGTGAGATAAAATGCACATATTTTAGAACGTTCGTTTTTCTGTGTGCTGTAAAAATGAATGTGCTATTTAAAACTCCACAATCCTTTTCACTTTTAAAATTTGTATTGAATTATAATCATCCTTACCCATGTCAAAAGTATCTATAAAAACAAAATTAATTTCAATCGTTCTTAATAATTATAACTGGTCTAAATTATAGCATTTTTAAATATTATTTAATGAATTTTAAGAAATAACTTCATATATGTGTGTACGTTTCCGGTTCAAGATAAATATGTCGAAAAATATTATGACATTTAAAAAGAAGAAAACAAGTTTTTTCTCGATTCAGAAAAAAACAAACTTTAATTCATCAAAATTATAATTTTATATTTCCAATACAGTAATTTAAGTTTGCTTTTGACTGTAAAGTATTACGAAAGCTTATTTTTCTAGAAAGAAGAAAATGTCTACTTTTTAATATTGAATTCTGATACTGTTGAAAAAAGATGTTTTTATTGCCTTTGGAATTAAATTTTCCCCACGGCACTTAGTATTTTGAAAAGTGTTAATACGGGAAACTTTAAGAAATTGTAAGAGTATATATATATATATATATATATATATATATATATATATATATATATATATATATATATATATATATATATATATATATATATATATATATATATATACATATATATCAATAGGTGAATCAAAAACGCTATTTAATGCATCTAACATCGTTCCACGCCCCGCTCCACTAAGTCGGAAAACACTTATTCCTGATCATTAACTCTGATGTAAACCATCCTACGTAAGAAAGACATGAAGTTCAGAGGTCACTTACTAACTAGAGAGATCACACAAGCACGGAGGATGCACTTGTCAAATTCTACTTTTTTTTAAGGCTTCTTTCTTATCTCTATCGTTAAAAAAAGAATAGCGCTGTAAAAACGGCACGTTTTTTCATCATAATTGGCGCCAAGGGAGCTGTCCTTACATGAGTACAAGTGTCCTCTGCTTAAGACAGATAAAAGGTCAGGGGATTTAGAGTTACTCTGCAGCTTAAACACTTTTTGAACTGCCTAGACTCCTTTGATACTGATGCAAAAGAGTATCTGAAAATGTCTTTAATAAGCTGCAATCATCGTCTCTTAAAAATGAATGGTATTCAAACATAAGATATCTAGTCTAAAATTGTTTTCTAATTTCAAAAATATGTATCTACCGGAGGATCTATTATGGATATCTGCATAATGATTGATTTGTTTTATCTGTTTCTCAGTCTATCATCTAAAGGAAATCGACTCAACTATTTGAATCAATAATACATACTTTTAATAACTTGTTGTCATCGGGTTCAGATCCTACATCGTAGTATTATGGAGAGCAAAACGTAGTATTCGTAAATTGTTCTCTTGAAGACAGTGGGATTTTTAGGAATGCTTATTTGCTTTGTGTGACATTTATTTCATATTCCTTCTTTTCATATGTTACGCGAATAATTATACGATCGTAGTATTAGAAACAGGAATAAATAATTCAGATAAATTAGTTTCACATTTCTCATCCCTCAAAGAATTTATTGAGGCTGTACTTGAATTGAGATAATACATACACACACACACACACACACACACACACACACATATATATATATATATATATATATATATATATATATATATATATATATATATATATATATATATATATATATATATATATATATATATATATATATATATATATATGTGTGTGTATATTATATATATATATATATATATATATGTATGTATGTATGTATGTATGTATATTCATATATACTAGCTGAATACCCGTGCTTCGCTACGGAGTACGTTTAAATTAAATACAACAGCCAATGTATGCAATTAATGCCAAAAAATATATATATATTTATTAAAAGAAATCGTAACGAATATTTTTATAGACAAAATAATGTAGAAGAAAATATTCAAATTAAATAAAAAGGTCAATGTATGCAATTAATTTGTATGTTCAATATCCATAAAACATACTAATTTGAATTAAATTCTTAAAAAACTTCCATCTCAATTAGTCTAGTGGTTAAAATTTATCTTTTACCGTATTTTAATATTGTTTTGTGAATTTATTTCGTTGCTATGCGCGTGACGCAAAATTAATTTAAAGTATCAAAAAAAGAAAAGAAACCACGTGATCAGTATTTAATAAATTAAATTATAAAAGTTAATCTTTAAAAATTAACCAAAAATCAGAAAAGGATGGTAAAGATTTCATTTTAAAGGAATTTTAATGATCTTTCTATTGATATAAATTTTATAACCCTCAGATTATTATTTTAAACGCAAATTAAAAAAAAGTTACAAAAACAGCTTAAAAATTTTATTTTAGAAAGTCTAAGAAGATTTTTTCAAAAATCTTTCTTAGTGCACCCCTACACTATAAGAAGAATCGCCTTGCAAAATTTCAACCTTCTAGGTTCAGCGGTTTGGTCTGTGCGTTATCTGTCAGTCAGTCAGTTACGGAACTGTTATATATATATATATATATATATATATATATATATATATATATATATATATATATAAAAAAAAAGTAAGAATCTTGTAAAAAAACTCCGCCACAGAATTCTATATATATGGATGTAAGAGCGCAATATTTGGAAATACATTCATAAATACATGTATATTAATGTATTTATATCAATAATTTTATTTTAACTAAGCCTACCATTGTCAGTAGACCCTATAGGATCAGTTGTAGTAAAGGCACTAGAGTAAGCTTAATTGCTTGTATTTCTACTGTCTCTTACTCATTCACACACACACACACTTTTATATATGTATATATCAATGTTCGGTGTTCTGTAAAAAGGGCGAATATATATATATATGTGTGTGTGTGTGTTATTTCAATACATATTTAGTGAGGAAAATTCTAGTAGATGGACAAAATATTAAATATAGTAAGCCAAACATAAAGTTCCAGAAAAGGAAATTAATTTATTCTAATGTGCAGGTCTAAAAGTTGGGTGAAAACCTTTGAAATTCGGATGTACAGACCTACACTGTCAGGAAATATTGAACGATGAGACATCTACTTAAAGAGAAATGATTATGTAAACATTGTAGACACATGCGGAGAAAGCTTCAAATTGAACGGTCCCACTCAAATATATGACAATATGGAAGACACAATGAAACAAAATTAGTATCCTTGTGTAAAAAAACATAGCTATAAATCTATTCAATTTAAAAGTGTTATACGGTCAATGTATGCAATTAATGACAAATAAATAAATAAATATACATATATATTTATAATAAATACAACAATCAATGTATGCAATTGATGTAAAAAAATATATATATATTTATAAAAAAATAGTAAGGGATATTTTTATAGACAAAATAATGTACAAAAAAATATTCAAATTAAATCTAATAGTACATACTAAAGAATATAGTACAGTTTGAGGAACATATCATTTACTGTATTTTAATATTTTTTTGGATAATGTACAATCGTCTGCCACATTAGCTAGAAAAAAAATATATATTTTTTGACTATTTCATTGTTATGCACGTGACGCAAAATTAGTTTAAAGTATCACAAAAAGAAAAGAAACCACGTGATCCGCATTTAATAAATTAAATTCTAAACATGGATCTTTAAAAATTCCCCAAAAATCAGAAAATGTAGGTAAAGATTCGAAAATGATTTCATATTAAAGGAATTTTTATGATCTTTTTCGTGACTTAAATTTTATAACCCTCAATCTATTATATTAAATGCAAACTGAAAAAAATGTTACTAAAACAGCTTAAAAATTTAATTTAAAAAATCTAAGAAGAATTTTTCAAAAATCTGTCTTAGTACACCCCTACACTATAAGAAGAATCGCCATGCAAAATTTCACCCCTTTAGGTCCGCGGTTTGGTCTGTGCGTTATATGTCAGTCAGTCAGTTACGGAACTCATATATATATATATATATATATATATATATATATACAGAGAGAGAGGGAAAGAGAGAGAGAGAGAGAGATTTAATTTCAATTGATAACCTATTTTATATACATTTCTAGAAAAAAAAATTTTTTTATATACATTTCTAGAAAGTGGTATAGACGAATACCTCCGTGTGTGAAATATAGTTTTGAAGAGCCTATTGAGAAGAATAGTTTCCTCTGTTTAATAAGAGTGGAAAAAAGCGTATCAAAAATGACTTTTGGGCATCAATTGATTTGACGAGACAATATCACGTTGAACTCGGAAGAAGTTAGCGGAATCTTTCGATGCGTCTCACGGAGCCCGAGAGCGGCACATTAACTCCTAGTCAAACCGTGAAATACTTGCGGAGGGAGGCCCTCCCCTGAAAGATGGCCCCACCTTTTTAAGGCGGTCCCTTGGGAAAATCAACCGATCATGAAAGGGAAGGAGGCACCCATTTGTAGCTCCCGTTATTTTTTGATTATGATTTGACTCCACTTTTTTATCAGACGATGGTGATCTGGGCGAAGAAAAAAGTTTTCGGAAGCGGATCTTCAATTCTACC
>OU015501.1:9236139-9331139 GCA_907164885.2 Dolomedes plantarius
GGAATTTAGAAAAAAAATTCTCAAAAATTAGCTATTCAAGGGATTAAATGATAGATACTCATATTTGTTTGTAATACAGTTTAAAGTAATTAAAATGCAAAATCGAGGAAATATCTCAAAAATTAAGTCGCAAGGAGCATTTTAAAATTCTGTTAAATTTAAAATTTTAAAAAAATCTTAAAATTATAATAATATTGTAAATTTCTTTTAAGGTATTTTATATATTTATGAAGAAACGTATATATGTACAAAATTTCGTATAAAAACATCGATAAAAAGTAAAAAGTAAAAAAATAAATTTATAAAAAAAATAAAATAAAAAAAAAAATTATAAAAAAAAAAAATAAATAAATTTTTATAATTTTTTATAAATAAATTTATAAAAAAAAAATAAATTTGTGATAAAAAGTAAAAAAATAAATTTTAACGTCCACTGTTCCCTTAATATAAAATCGCGAATAGGAGCGGTACAATTCCTACAGAGGTTGAAAAAAAGTTTCTACAGAGCTGTTATAGAGGTAAATTGAATCCATTGAAAGCGAGCGATTTACAGAGTTAAAATGTCTTCATGGGACGCCTTGAAAATGGGATATTCGTGAAGTTTATGAATTTAATATCCAGTGATTGGGATATGATTGATCTTAAATTGATGAGATATTTACATACATAGGTGTGAAAATGTCTGTTCTAACCAAAGTTAAAAAAATGTTTTTTTTATATATTCGAGTGAGTAAATGTTCCCAATTAATTTAGGATTTTTTTGCGTGAGAGGCAACCGTACATTTATTTAAGGTAAAGGATTTTAGGCAATGATCGGTACATTTTAAAAGGGGACAGACTCTTTAGAAATGGTGTTTTTTTGTTTACGTAAAAACCAGTAGGATTTTTACAGACGTAATATCTTAAAACGAACAATAACATTCTCGCAATTATTCTGATACATAGGCTTTGAAGTAAATGTGAGAGAAAGTTTAAAAAAAAAAAAAAACTTTGTAACTTTTCTCCCAAAATGGTTTCAAGAAATTGTGAGTGAAGTTAATGAAATTAATATCCAGTGATTGGGATATGATTGATCTTAAATTGATGAGATATTTAGGTACATAGGTGTGAAAATGTTTGGTCTAACCAAAGTTTTAAAAATGTCTTTTATATATTCGAGTGAATAAATGTTCCCGATTAATTTAGGATTTTTTTGCGTGAGAGGTAACCGTACATTTATTTACGGTAAAGGATTTTAGGTAATGCTCCATATATTTTAAAAGGGGACAGACTCTTTAGAAATGGTGTTTATTTATTTGCGTAAAAACCAGTAGGATTTTTGCAGATGTAATATCTTAAAAGGAACAATAACATTCTCGCAATTATTCTGATACATAGGCTTTAGAGTAAAGGTGAGAGAAAGTAAAAAAAAAAAATACTTTGTAACTTTTCTCCCAAAATGGTTTCAAGAAATTGCGAGTGAAGTTGCCTGGGTGCTAACTGTATTTTGGGTTGCATGAAGCTTTTAAGTTTTCCCGCAATGTCCCTTAATGCCTACCATTTTCGAGAATGTAAAAGATTTGGTGAAAATCAAAACATTTTTCACCTGTATTGAGTGGCGAATATCCGTGCCGAATGGATGGGAGTGCAAATGTGAACTAAAATATTGAGGCTAGATCTCGGAAAGTGGCAGATATATATCTTTATCTTTTCCCTTCTTTGAATAACAACCTGGAAAGGTCGGAGCTCAATTCGTTTTTACCCCTGTTCAGTGCGAGTAAAAAGGCATGGAAAACGTAAGTTTCCGAGATCATCGGGCATGCAAAACATGCTGCTACGATGACAGCGGAAAACTCTTAGCCTTCTAAAATATGCACGAGCCAGCTTGCTCCTAGCATGAGTGCCAGCCTGAATAATACAAGATACCCCTCTGTCTTGCTACTGTCAGAAAGAAGCGAATCTTTTTTTATTCTGACTTTTGATATATTTTTTATCTGGCGCCAAAAAATATAAGACATAGAGAATTCTGTAGTATATACTTTTTGCTGGGAAAATATCCTGAGCAGCGATCATTTCGTTCGAACTTGATTTGGAGTATGATGACGTTTCCAAGTGTCTCAATTCTTCGCCCTCCGCATCTAAGAGCGCGGCATATTGAATCATAGGCTACATAATAACTGCTGAAAAGAGGGACGTCAAAATATTATTTTCACTTCCTTTTCATTCAGAATTTCAATCACAGACACAACAATTCGATATATGCCAAATCATATAATGTCTATAACATAACTCCCTTCAATGAAATAGTCTCTTAACCACATTCTTTGAAATATCAACATGCAAATTAATCTTTTCTTGGGGAGAACGGTTTTCATTTAATGACTTATTTGTTTGACTTTTTCAAACAAAGTCCTTTAATGACTTTGTTTGAAAAAGTCATTTTTGTGTTTTAAGTTTATAATTGGAATTTATAATTTTTTTAATCCTAAAAGCATGAAAATTTTTATGAACGTAAGGCATTTTATAGGAAAACTTTTTAGATCAGTATTATGGATTTGAGATTTCACTACAGGAATATATACGGATTGTGAAACAGGGGAACTTTTACCATTTGTTATTTTTGAAATTTGCCATTACATTTGCAAGTTTGGATGTTATTTGATTTTCAACTCCATTTCCGTTTCTCCCTCATTTTTAAGACAAACAAAAACACATACGTCTCTCTATTACATTTTGGTATAGAATGTTTTGCGTGCAATATTTTCGCGCCCTAATTCACCGTCATTACTTATACGAAAGCAATTTGCTTGGATAGTTGATGCTTCATTATGATAATAGTTATTATTATCATATATTATAATTACCATCAAAACTAGTATTCCCCAGTTTTTCGTTTAATAAGATTGTGCTTCATACTTAAATTAATTTCTGTTTAATGCATATCCTTCCTAATTTCGCTTTTAAGGGGACCATTTGGACTTCCGTGAATGCATATATAAATAATATTATGATGGGCTTTCAAAAAATGTCGGCTTTGAGTGATAGAAATCCAACACTAAGGTACTCCGTGCTCCTATGGAAAGCATATTTGGCATTTTCTGACACAGCAATATACGTTATTTTCCAGTTTTGAAACATTTACGCTTTTATAAATAAGCATTTTTAATACCTGCCTCGGTTACATTCGTTGGCTGCCAAACTACAGTTCGAAGAACTTCTTTATTTCCAAACTGATATGAAAATAAAAATCAAAAATTGCATTATTGTTTTGGGTTTTATCTTGTTATTAAGTTTACTGGTTCATTCTTGAAAGAATTCTTTTTTTTTTCAAAGAATAACTTTCCAAAAATATATATATATAAATAAATATATAGATAATGAATAACCCAAATATTGCAATGATTATGATAGTATAGAAAAATGTATTCCAATGAACTTGAAATTAACAATAAAATTTTATAGTCAGTTAGCTGAATAGTTTTTAAAAAGTTTCATAATGTAATTCCAAAATTATATATCGATTTAATTTAATAGCCTTTTTAAATGCTCAATATATATGAGTTTAAAAACTGTCCTTATCCCCTGTAAAGGTTTTTACGCTATTTTCAAAGACTTTTGCATTTTAACATTATTGTTCTTAAGGGGGCACTGGATCTTGAGGTTCGAAGAAATGACTATAAATATGGTCTAATTCTAACCACAAAAACTCAAATAATATTAGAAAAAGAAATTTCTTTCTTTATACATATAAAGTACATATCTTCAAATATGTCATATATAAAAATGGAAATTATAAATCTATACATAATTTTCAAATTATCAGTTTAGAATTTTATATGATTAACTGGTGATTAAAAATCATAAAGTGCTATGCGCATCATAAAATTGAGATATATGCTTACAGAAAATAATGAATGGCCAGAATACACTTGTAATATATTTACCTATAATCTAAAACCAAATAAATTGTAATAAATATTATTTAAACTAAAGATTGAGCATAAAATTGGAAAACTTCAAAAATTACCACAATTATTTGCATAATTTTCCCACATAAATAAAAGAATTCCAGAATTGCACATTTTTTTTTTTTGTTTTAAAATGAAGAGTACCATGAAATATGAGTATAGTTTTATCAGTTTCCTATTGATAGTTTAAAAGTAATGCTTCACAAAACTCAAAATTAGCAATTGATCATATAAAATTCTAAGCTGCTAATTTGAAAATTAATTACAGATTTATAATTTCCATTTTTATATATTACATATTTAAAGATATGTACTTTATATTTGTAAAGAAAGAAAATTTCTTTTTCTATCTTATTTGAGTTTTTGTGGTTCGAGTTAGACCATATTTATAGTCTTTTCATCAAGCCTCAAAGTCCTGTGGTCCCCTTGGAAATAGAAGGCTTTGCGACATGCATTTCAGCTACATGTAGGTGAAGGAGTGACACCTTAATCAGAATCCAATGGTAACTACTTATTTTTGATTTATTTTTTTGAAAAGGGAAACTCACTGATTCATCTATTTTATGCATATGACTCCTAAATAATAGAGTCATTGAGAAATGAAATGGGTGTTAACCTCACAATACAAAATTGAATTTCAGACAACATACAGACTGAAGCTATACCTAAATTTGAACTCGAGTCTCGATTGTAATGGGTTTGGTAAACAAGAATAAATTTTTGTTTCAAGTGTAGCTAGAATTTTAAATTTAAAAAGAAGGTTTTGAAGCATCCATGAATTTAAGAAGAATTTTACACTGTTTCACTTTCAAACAAATTAATGACAGCTTCCTTTTCAGAAATAAAATAATTATTTCCACACTGCAAATGAATGACATTTTTTGTCACGTAAGAATGGAAAACATTCGCTATAAAAAGACGTTCACTTTTTTTACTGCCTCACAAAATCACATTTTCATAGTTGTAAGCATTTCCTTTACATATGCTGAAACGTTGTTATGAAATTTATATGAATACTCAGATTTATCTCAGATATATCTTTTGTAGCAAGTTCCATGTTATTGATCTAGATTAGGGAAATTTTTTTCGATTTCAAATCTTTAGCTAGAAGTATATTTCCCAAGTATCAAAATAACAGTTTTGGCCACCAAATACGAAAAAAAAAAATTCTTAATCTTTTCACTTCCATTATTTTCTTTCCCCTTTTTTTTCAAAACAAAACTGAATTCAATTGAAAAAATTAGGTGATTTCTAAATTGAATATAGAAATTTACCATTTTTACTCTGCCCCCCTTTCTCTAGTATTTTATTTGATTTCACCATATTCAGCAAGTTCTTGGAAACCTAAATTGGTCACGTTTTTAAAATACTACCAATGAGAGCTGTTCAGCAGTCTAAGTAAGTTAAGAACCCAAACCCAAGCTGGATCGTTCTTCAAATTTAGACCCTGGACATGAATCAACAATTCGCAAGAGACCCCAGTCTTGATGTCCTCAGTGCATCATCTTGCAATTGCTAAACCTTACTTCATTTCAAAAAACGAAGCTCCCCTCTATTCTTTTATCAAAAGTTTTTGAAAGGAAATTACGATTGTTCCCGAGCCATTTAAAGTATCAATTCAGCACATCAGGAGGGGGGATGGAGGTATATCCTATTTCTAGCAGTTAGTAGCTTCATTGACAAAACGAAAGCAGTTTCAGTGATATGTCCACTGCTACTGACTTTTGTACTAGAAAGCCATTGGGGGTACTGAGGAAAGAATGCTAACTACCGCTGGATTAGATTGAAACTTTTTTTTCGCTTGCCACTTTAAACTCGAAATTCAAGGAATGCTTCCTGTTTTGATCGAAAAGCTGAAACTCTTAGGTAAGGAACTCTATAGGGATCTCCGGTAAGGAACTTTATTAAATTCCAGAAGCTTGTTTTCATGATTTCATTGTCAAAATGTCTTTCAAAAGACAAAGTCTCCAAATTTTCTTTCCGAAAAGAATCTTTATTTTCTGGAACGATAACAGCATATTAAAAGTTTTTAGTATTTACGAAGACTATATAATTTAATTTATAAATATTGCATTAGTGATAAAGATTTTTTGAAAATAAAAAAATGTTCTGCTTTGTACGCCATAGGGCTATATTTATTGAAATATATGATTACCATGTTCTATGATGAACCTGATATTACAACTGTTTCTCAAATGTTTACTGAAATTTCAGATAAAAGTTTAATGCAACTTATTAAATGATGTTATCGTATGTACTATACATATAGTTGTGTATTATAATTTATAACACAAACATAATATACGTTACGGAAAACTTCAACCTTTACATTCATATGAGGGAGGGTTTTTTTTCTTTTTTTTCTTATTATTTTTTCTCTCAGTTACTTTCATGTGAATTGAAATATTTATTTTAGTGATTTATTAATCTACACACATAATGTTATCATGTTAGTTGTATTAAAATTTGGCCAAATGAAACAGTATGAAAAGTTAAAAAGTAACATTCTTTTAAAAGTTAAAGGAATTTTTTATTGTGTTTGAATTCCTTAACTGTCACGTGTTCATATATATCTTCATGTTTTCTACAAACTGTGACTATTTAAATAAAATTTATTGGTAATAAAGGTGTGATATATTCGTCAATAAATTCCATTCTATACATTTTTTTTAAAGTTTAAAATGATCGAGCGATAAAAATAAAAAAAAAATTGAAAAGTGTGAAAAATTCTCCCAAGTATATAAACATCGAAATTACATGTTTCATAGATGTTGTATAGATTAGAAAATTGTTTGAATCCTCGCAAGGAATAAAATAAAAGCTTGTACGCTTTAGAATTTGGAAGGCGATTTATTACTTTCCCCGCGACTTTCATCTCTGCTAGCAAACTAATGAAATCAAAAGACTCCATACTTGCTCGCCACGACAAAGAAATTGAAAGAAAAGGAAACATGCCGAATATGTCGTCCACTTTTCCTTCAACCGAGCAGGATATATGGATAGATAAAAAGAATCTATTTCAATTGAGATCGGCGCATTCCTAGCGTTGAAAAGCGGCGCATCAGTAACGCACCCTTCGTTATACATCCAGATTTGCTGCTGCCATTGTTAAGAGCCGCCTTTACAATGGACACCAAGCTAGAGGCGTTTTTCTTGTTAACTCCCAACTCGTTTACACTCTTCTATCTTTCTCTTTTTTTATCCCCCTCTTTCTATTCTTAACTTCGCGGGACCCTCTTTTGTATAGACGTGCGTCTCTATCCTGCACATATTTATCGTGGAACGCGCGTCGGCAAAAAAGGGGGATAGACAGAAGGCACTCGATACAGCCGAGATAGGATAGGGAGAAAAATGTTAAAGATCATTGTGTTTTTTCCGTGTGACTAGGACGCTAGTTGTTCTTCACTTACTCGGGCCCCTTGGGAGAGTCTCCTCCACACGCCGCTCGCATCTGTAATGAAGAGTTCGATCCCCCAGCCGCCTTTCTTTTCGACACTTTCAATGGCATGCATATCGAGCTTACCGCACGACACATCAGCATACAAATGCACTCCCTGCTTCCCGGCCTCCCCGGTGGCTCGTAAGGACACACCGAGTCGATAAGGGAAAGAATTGCATAAATAAACAGTTCCGCCGCTGACAGCTCTACCTGTGGACCTGACCTCCCGCGGAATGTGCCCCGTCTCCTAATCAAGGGGGTGCGAAAGGACCCCAGGGCTCGCCGACAAATTTCTCCCTCCCAGCATTAGCCACAACAGAGCTTTTATCTCCAAGCTTTACAGCCCAACTGGGAAAGCATCCTCCGTCTCATCCATCTGACGCGGGTGGGCGGATTCTTTTCGTCTGCGCACCACCTCGGGGAGGCACAACCAAAAGAACGCTCACAACATCCAATCCCGATCCTTTCTTTAACCCTTTGTCACAGATATCCGGGGTCACATACGCAACATGTGACACCGAATATTTAACACTTCCCCGAACAGGGGATTTTCTATCCCCTATTGCTCTCAAATTAAAAGAAATGGATTTACACATCTTGCTAACAAACTTTTTCTACATTTAGAATCAATGCATTTTTGCGGGTTCACTAATTTATCTTAAATAAAGTATTTCAACCTTTTCAAATGTAGTATGCATTCCCAAAGATTATTTTTGAAGCGATAATTATGCTTGATGCATAATATATAGTTATCAAATCACTGAAAAAAAATTTAAAAAAAAAACCGGCAAAGTTTCATGTTCAATTTCTATCAGATGTGGTATGAATTATAATATGTAAAATAAACATTGGAATGTAATTTCCAAAACAGATTTTCCCCAATTTCTTTTCAAATCCAATCTAAAAACTATATGATTTGTTCAGAGTGATTAACAAAAATTGTTGAGTTGGATCATATGCATACTCTTGTTATGCTGAAAGTATATATATTTTTTCTTTTTTTACAAAAGAGTACTTTCGCTAAATATTGCGTTTTTGGAACTCTTCTTGTTGAGTACTCGGATTATTTAAACGTGACTATTTTGTTGTACAAGGCTTTGGTCATAAATACAAGTTTTAACCTGTTCCAACTGATATTCAGTAAGGAGAAGAGAAGGAGAGTAAATCTAAAGGAAGAACGCAAGTTTAGTCAAAAATTATGTTTCGTAAAAAGCCCAATTAATTCCAATACTGCACATATACACTTTGTAATTACAATTATAACTGTAAAATAGCCCTTTCTACAACATAATTCTCATGCAAAAAAAAATTATTTCGAATTTAATGTATTGTATAAAAGGATAAATTTAGTAAAAAAATTTAGTAAAATAGCATAAACCATTTTTTATATTAATACTTTACAAAAGGTTTGAACTTAAAGTAGCTATGATACTGCATTTTGGAATGTGATATAAATAATATACAAATTGCTAAATTGTCTTTTTTCCCCCTCTCCTGTTTTAAAGCAAATTTTATAGAATGCAAAATATATTCCTTAGTTAAACAATGGCAGTACAGCAATGTTTCTTACATTCTGAAAATGTATATTAATTCACCTTTCATGCTTATATTAAACCTGTCAAAAATTAAGGCCATATATCTATTTTAAATACTTTTTTCCCCACTATGAAATAATACGCTATACTTAATCCATTCGAAACTAATTATTTAACCTCAAATTATATTGATAATTCTAAAGGGAACTAAATATTTAGCAAATTTTTATATTCAGGATTAAATTTTTCTGCTAAAAAGAGTTGCAAAGGAAATCACTGGTCTTTCATCTACAACTGGTAAGAGACGATTTAGAATCACTTAAATTAAAAGTCAAAAACTTAAGGTTTCAATTTCTATAAAAACTGATAAAATATTAGTAAAAGAGAAATGCCTTACCTGAAAACGTCTCATGTCTCTAGGATTGCCTGCGTTTTTTAGACAGTTCTGATTGCACTTCAAGAAAAACTTGAGGAAAAACCTAAATGGAAAAAAAATACATGTATAGATTAAGCTAGACAATATTTAGATGGTTATTTTACTAAATGCAGAATAGATTGATAAAATAATTTGGTAAATAAATATTAATAAATTAAATACAGACTGATTAGTAAATAAATCCCGTGGGAACAAAATTTTATGTCTAAACCTCATGATGTAGAATATTCTGTAGAATTTATTAAAACTAAAATAAGTATGATTTTTTAAATTTGCTATTTGATTATGATAAATTATTTACAATAGGGAATAATACCGTACATATTTATCTACAATGAAACAGGAAGATAATTGTTTTAGAATAGGTTATATATAAATATAAATATATAATATATATATATATATATATATATATATATATATATATATATATATATATATATATATATATATATATATATATATATATATATACTAGCTGAAAACCCACACTTCGCTACGGAGTACATTCAAATTAAATACAACGGTCAATGTATGCAATTAATGCCAAATATATATATATATATATATATATATATATATATATATATATATATATATATATTTATAATATATACGACGATCAATCTATACAATTGATATAAAATATATATATATATATATATATATTTTGAAAAAATCGTAAGGGATATTTTTATAGACAAAATAATGTAGAAGAAATTATTCAAATTAAATGTAATAGGACATACTAAAGAATATAGTACAGTTAATATAGTACAGTTTGAGGAACATAATATCTTTTATTGTATTTTAATATTTTTTTGGATAATGTCCAATCGTCTGCCACATTAGCAAGAAAAAAAAATTTTTTTGTCTATTTTGTTGTTAAACACGTGACGATAAATTTATTTAAAGTACCAGAAAAAGAAATCACGTGATTAGCATTTAATAAATTAAATTCTAGAAATCAATCTTTAAAAATTCACCAAAAATCAGAAAATGGAGGTAAAGATTCGTTAAAGATCGCATTTTAAAGGAATTTTTATGATCTTGTGATATAAATTTTATAACTCTCAATTTATTATTTTAAATGCAAACTTAAAAAAAGTTACTAAAATAGCTTAAAAATTTTATTTTAAAAAATCTAAGAAGAATTTTTCAAAAATATTTCTTAATGCACCCCTACACTATAAGAAGAATCGCCATGCAAAATTTCAGCCCTTTAGGTCCAGCGGTTCGGTGTGTGCGTTGTATGTCAGTGATTCAGTCAGTCAGTTACTGAACTGTTTTATATATATAGATATGTATGAACATTTGAGTCCCATTTAAAGCTAGTTTTAATGAGTAGAATATTGATACTCATCTAGATGCTAGAAATAGATAGTATAAATTATTGCATACTATTTTCTTGTACGTAATTATAATAAAACGATTTCTCGTTATAACTTTTTAGTAGCTAGCAGTAAGTGGTAATTTTGAGAATTGATATTTTATGTAGTTGTCTTGATTTGCGTATATAATGCATCTCATTGGATTTCCCGTTTTTTTTTTTTTTTTCGGGTAAAAAATGTGAAGAAACAAACAAGTTACGAAAATCCTTAGTGTTTTATCTGATGCCATATATGAGAACTAAATTTAAGGCACATTTTTCAAATCATAGTATTTGATATTCCAAGGCATTAAAATAAGAATATAGATTAAGTACAGCATATAATGTAGAACTATTCATATCCATACAATGCCCTTTAAACTGAATAGGTGTAGGAACTGTAGAATATAAGCTATTAATGTATATAAAAAAATGCATTAAATCTCTATTGAAAAAGGAATTTATTCCTAGCCTTTTTAAAAAGATAAGAATTTAAAGAGTTTTATATGTAAATAAATAGTTGAAACTGAAATCCAAGACATGAGTGTAAAACAAAAGAAGATAATATTAGGAAATTACAATCTCGTGTTAATTGAGATGGCCTTTTACTATTCTTCAGTCCATATTGTTGCATTCGAATTCCTTGACAACCAAATTATTGAAACCCATGATATGATTTTTTTTTAAAATTTGGTTGATATATGTTTTTAGATCCAAAAGTTTTGCTTGCATGATCATCTGATAAGAAGAATTAATTGGGAATTTTCTATAGTAGCCAATCACATACCAGCTACTTTGTAAATCTTTGTTAGATGAAGACCTTTGTATGTTCAAAGGGATTTGAATAGTTCAAAATACCTATGAAATACATACGTTTCGATGGAATTTTTCAATGTGGGATAATGCATTAGGGTTGAAACCATCGGAATCCTATCCTTGTATCGCCGGGCTATGGCCGAATTGCTAGGGCGCTGGCTATCGGTACCAGAGTCCGTGGGTTCGAATCCCACTCTTGGCATGGACGTTTGTAGCCGTTCGGAATCGGCTTTAAGCAGTAGGTCACGGTCTAATTAACCCTCGTGTAGCAGAAAATGACCATAGCGCTCTAAAGCAAACCAAACCTATGCTTATAGAAATGAAATAAAAGCTACGTTCCGTAATCCTATCTTATATTGTGTAAAATTCCTGGTAAATCTCTTGCTTTTCAATAGTCATTTAAAATCTTAATTTAGGGTATATAGCCATGAAACTTACTATAAATAAAAATGGAGAAAAGAGTGCACCATTAATAAAATTTTAAAATTTTCCACTTATACTTGTGTAAGAAAAAAATTGTAAATTATCGAGCAGTGAAAGACGCATGTTACGTTGATAATTTATTCAGCTAGAATTTATTTAAAAATAAATTCCATAAATGCTTTTAAAACATAGATTAATTCAAGATCTTTTTAAGCCAAGGTAAAAAAAAAATTGTACATCTGATATTTAAACTATGATTATCTGTGAACACGTCGTGTTCAGATTTATCGAAAATGAGAAAAATAAAAGGAATATTTCCAAACGCAATTTTTCAGATTAAAATTTCTTTTTTAAACACTTAAACTTTTATCGCAATACTCAATTTTTATTTTTAATTACATTTTAAATATTTAAATGGAATGGACTTTGAATTTCAACAATAAGTTTATTACTCTGTTAAAAATCCACGATGAATCGTTGTTTAACGTTATTTTTATCTTTATCAAACAGATTAGGATGTTGAAAAAATAACTGCGAATAACTAAAAATGGCTGATCAAAGTATTAAAAATATTCTGAATTCTTCTATTGTTTTTTTAAGAGAGCCAAATCTTCGCCTTTTAGCAATTTTACTTGAAAGAGAAAGAGCCATTCATTTTCTGAAATAATCGAGGAACGGAAAAAAGAGCTGTTTCACCCAATCCATAAAAATCTAAAAAAGATAAACGAATTAACTCCCCCCATTTGGAATTTGTGCGCTAGCGAGTGGAGAGCACCCGTGGCTAAAAAGCCAGCAGTAATGCTTTTGCCCTCTTTAAAAACCCTTTACAAGCGATTCCTGGTGTCAGTGCTTTCGTAATCCGTTTAAAGTCGTCAAGTCGAAGGCGTCAAACAGCGCCAGAAACTGAGTCTAATTACCGATGGAAACTGTGTGTTGCATCTTCGGGTGTATTTATTAGGGTTCGACCTCCCATGCCCCATTAACTGAAGACAAGTGTTGAGCAGTACAAATGAGAGAGGCTGGGGAAAAACTGCTTCCTCAACTGTCACTCCCTGGCGAGGTTCGGTGTTCATAAATTTTGCATTCCATAATACCTTCAGATAAGGGGCCCAAATGGAAGTTAGTTTTAAATAATAGATAGCTAGGCAAGCGCGCCCTAGCATATTCATTTTCAAGCTATAAGCCTGGGCACATATTCACTTTCTGGCGCTTTTCTGCCACTAAGAGCTTTCTTCGGGGTGCGTATTCTTTTAGAGAGAAGCCGCGAACCACGCTTTTCTGCATTCCCTCCCATGGCACAGTCAGTCAATGACCAACTGTCTACTTCCCATAATGTTTTAGATACATCCAACGCGCGTTTTGATGCCGGTTTTTCGGGGGCAGGGATTTCTTGCGATCATTATTTTTTCATAGAATACTTGAGGTGCGCTCATTAAAATAGCTCGAGTGCAGCAAAAATTTGTCCCCCGGGCAACGGGAAGGTATCTGGAAGCGGCGGTCTTTCTGGTGTGGGCTGGGCCCATTACGTAGGCATTATTGGCAAAGCTTGCAAATGGAAAAAAATGAGACAGCCACTAACTCGAGCATCCAAAATCCCATCCTTCCGAATTGATGGTACATCTGTTGGATATAAAAAGTGGGCTTCCAAAAGGTTACCTGCATGTCAAGGATATGAATTTTTGAAGACGCTCGATTTATTTCCCAGATAAAATACACCCGTCAAAAATATGAATTGCTGAGCTATTGGTTTTAGAAACATTTTCAAACCAAGTCCATAAAGCCATTGCTGACATACATTGTAATAAATGGATGAAATATTAAAAGCTTTTTCCTCAAACTGTTGGGAGTAGAAAATATTGATAAGGAAATTTCGCAATTAAGGAATAAAAAGAAATTTTGTCGCGGGAAATATAAAAAAAAACCTTTCAAAGTTTTGGAATTTAACAAAAACTGAAAAATTTATATGGATGTAAAATACTATTCACAATAGTTAGTTCCATGCCTTAACATTAGAAATATTTTAAGAAAACGTGAAATTTATAACAACATATATTTTCGTAAATCTAAGGATATGGGGTTTATACTGATGTTAAAACATACAGATTAAAAGTAAATTTGGCAGATATCTTTATTTTTATGTGACACGGACATGTAAAGCATATACGCTGTATTCTTTGCGTGACATATTGGGCAATATATATAAAAAAAACAGGATGCATTTAAAATATTAGCTATTAATATAAGAAAGGATGCACTGTAACACTTTAACTGTAATTAATATGCATTTTCAGGAAATCAGAGGCACACACACACACAAAAAAAATGAGCAGTAACTTTGGTGAATACATATAATTATAATTTTCTATTCATCAAAATATGCAAAATTGGATATTTTAAATAAAATAATCTAAAGGTTATTCATTTAAACCTCTGTTTTTACTCCTATTAAACCATTTAATGATTTCACCTCCATTTTGCAATATCTTACTACCCAGAAAGAATTTCAGTTAGAAAATAAAATAAAAAAAAACAATATATATTTCAGTCCTTATGTTCTTTAAATTTACAGTAAAAGTTTGGCTAAAAATTAGAATATCAGGGAAACCCACTAAAGTCTGCTTAAACTTCAAATGGAAATACTGGAGTGAATGAAATTGGTTTAAGTAGACTTGGGTAAATATTTTTTATCATACTCTAAAATTAAGAAAAGGCTTTTACTGTTTGAAAATTACTATTTATAAATACATGATCACAGATATACCAGATGGCAGGTGATGCCATGGAAACAGAGGAATGTGTAATTAATGTAACTAAAGGAAGGCGATTTTAAGACTGTATTTTAATTAGTAAAAAAGACTGGTACACCACATACCACAAATGTCCCTTAATACTAAGAATATTGAATTTTTCTCAAAAAATATAGCCTTAAAACCTTCCAGATATAAGTGACGGGAATTTATATTGAAAATAAATTGAGTCTTAAGACTGCTATGTACTAACCCCATTGGATTCGCTCACCTCAATGTTAACTTATGGAGAAAATTTGTCCATGGATTGACGACTTGGATTCAAAGATTTAAAAAAAAAAAAATTGTACAACGTCATAGAGAAAGAAATTTTACATTTGTGTACATTTTTCGTTTTTTTTTAAAAATGCAATTAATATTTTGAAATTTAAATTATTCGGGGAAAAATCTGGTATAGTGTGTTTTAAACGCTCATAAATTCCTTCGGTGGACGAAATTTATAAAATGAATCCTGTAGCACTTACCAAGGCTATCTGACAGTACCAATTTTATTTGATTATCAGCATTTATGTACCAGTAAATAGTTGACAAAAATATATTTTAAATAAACAATTTGGGGGCAGCGCTTAACCCCCCTATAGAGAGAGAGCCATTACAATCCCTCAAAATGTCAATCCTAAGGGGGGTGGAATTCTTGAACTGTCAACTGGACTCCTCCCACCACAAGAGTCTGCAAGAAGAGGAAAAGGGAAATACGATTTTTTTTCTTAGTACATAGCAGCCTTAAGTTTCAAACTTCATTTGAGCAGCATTAAAAATACAAAAGGGATAAAAATTTTAACTCATTTCATCAGGGCACGTGATACATGTGAATAAAATTTCAAAATGTTGCATTTTGGTGAAGCTGGTCCATGAAAGTTATTAAAAATTTTCATTTCATATCAAGTTTAATAGTTTTATACTTAGTTTTACCACAATTGAGATGATAATTAAAAAAAGAAAGTAAATATGACCTTGCAATGTTTGAATAGTTTCCCAAACAGTGTTTTGTAGCGCATAAATATTTCAAAAGATTTTTTAGCAAGAGAATATAGTTTCTAAAATCTATTGTTATATGATTGCAGTTTGAGATATATATTCCATTTATACATATACTTACAACACAAATATAACCACATGCCTCTAATAGAATTTCCTATAGTATTAAGGAGCTATGAATGTTTTACCATGTGAAAATAGAATAAGGATGAAAAAATTATTTATTTATAACACGCTCAATTACTCTTTCTGGGAAAGTAAAGGACCCTAAAAGTTCAATTTATGATTTTACTTCTTTTTGATAAAATAACCTAGTACATCATCAGAGATAGAAATTGAGCACGTGACATAGATATGCACCTACAATACTGCATGAACTATTGCATTTTTTTAAAAATTTTTTTCATTAAAACATCAATCTGTATACATTTAAATATTTTTATTAAATGTATCAGTCAAGCTAAATGTTTATTTTTAAATTTAGTTCAGTCATGTACACTTAGGATTAGACACTTATAAAAATTTATTACTATCCAAGTGGTAAAAAAGCCAAATTTTTGTTTTGAATATTATGTCTACATATATACTTATTTTGAACTTGTGTGAGTTCTTTTACACGATGTGATTGTTTTCAATTTTTAAAATACTCTTCCCATAAGAAGAGAAATTCGCATGGTTATATGGTAGAGAGAGAGTATGGTAGAGAGAGAGAGCATTGTATTAATAAAAGTAGGAAGTGTAAGAAGGTAGGTGTCCCCAAATTAAACACGCAGATGTTTTGATGAGAGAAAGAAATGTTTGAATTTTTGATGAATGGTAGGACAGGAATGCTAAATCAAGTGTGCGCGCTCTTCTTCAAAATGAGGAAGCGTGTCAGGCGATTTTTCTCGGCTTGTTTTATCTAATGAATTCAAGATGTACACCGAGGCATAAATTCTTCGGCGTCAGAAAATAGGATTGCTCGCTGAGGTGTACCATCTTTAGCTTTACTCCTTGTCTCGATCGAAGGAATCGGGCTCAACCTGAACGCTAAATTAATTAACAAGGCCATCTTAAATACATATTATTTGCATGAGGAGCTCTCAGCCTCTGTTCATTCATGGGATGTGATTTGCGCAAGGTTTATGTGGAAGATTTGGGAGAGGGGTTACTTTCCCCTACCTCCTTTCGATAAGTTAGTCATTTCATCGCTGTGTTCATCGGAGTCACAGGGGAGTGAACAAAATACACAAAGCAGCGTTAGTGCTGAAAAGCCTCCCAAAACTAATCATATTACACTAGCGATAATGATGATGATAAAATTTATGGCTCTGTTTATCATCACTGCTCAAGGCGGTTCTTTGTATTAAAATATGCATTCTGTCAATTTTTCCAGCGGCTGGATTCTTAAACGAAGGCTTCAGATAAGGCACGGCCCAGGCTTCATTACAATATAGCTTCTTACTTATCAAGCGACGCCGCAGCTTTTAGAGGCGATAATCCACCGAAAGGACGATAAAAAAAAAATACCACATTTTGGGAAGTGTTGTTAACTTTTACGAAAGAATGACCTCTTGGACAGATAAGGTTTGTAAAAACTCGACACAAGAAATCTTCATCTGATATATTTGTATGGACATATTTCACTTGAAAAAGGGTAACACAAAAGAGATAGGGTTTTATTACATTTACCTTCAACTTTTACGGCCTTTGAATATTTTATCTTTAACATTTTAAGAGATTCATATTTTATGCAGTACGACTAATAATACTGATAATTAGAAAAACGATGCAATAGAAGTTATCTGCGTTTTTTGTTTTGGGGAGCTCCTATTTCTCATTGCACCGGTGGTAGGCCTCTCCTTTTAGAGTGTCATGCATCACAAAAAGGTATTTTAGGGCTTCTTCCACGCACTCTGCAGGTGAGCTGAAAGTTTAGACCGATTAACTTTGATTAAATCCACGAATCTTATCAATTCCGATAATTCTTGGTGTGTCAAGTTCTTGACTGCAGTTGTTTTAACGTCAAATCATCAAAATTTCATCAGTATCAGAAGGGAACTTACGAAGAATTCAGATAAATTAAAGTGTTGTCAGAATTTTAATTTATGCAATCCTTCCATAAACTTCTTCTGTAAAACAGCGATATAAAATTTATTTTAATAAGTCATTTTGAAAGTTAATTGATTAGTAAAAACAACCCACTGATAGGACTAAAATGTATTGTAAAGATTGAGAGTTTATAGTATCAAATACAATAACTTTGTCTTCCTGAAATCCTTTACTAATCAAGTTGCTTCAAATGAAATCTTTCCAGCCTTATTTGATATCATAAATCTCACGATTCAGACATAACGACAAATATTTAGTGTCACCTTGTTACGGGGATTAATGAACTCTGTTATATATTTTTGAACAATAATTGTCGTATCACAATTTATGATATGTCCAGTTAAACCCTTTTGGGGATCAGTATTATAATTCTAAATAAATGTCTATCATTTTCTTGCCGATATAAACACAGTCTCGGGAAAAAGTAATTTCCTTGTCGGGACGATCCCAACTTCTAGGGAATAAAGGAACAAGCATTTCCCTGTTAATTCCAGGCCAAATTATCTTGCATTATAATATGAGATAATTATTGCTAGGAAAATGAGCGTAACTTATTTTAAACGATTTACCACAGTGCAAATATAATTATTAAATAGTGAAAAAGAAATGGATTTAATTAAGTATCTGACATTGAATAGAGCCCGGTTCTCTAATAGTAAGCATTATTTGAATAATCTGCTCCCCGATGTATCGGTTGGCAAGCTTCGATTCCCACGCTCCCAATTTGAATTAAACGCCTCCGACGTATTAAAGCGTCCACCGATCTTCGGCGCCATCGCCATTGTAATAAGGCGAATGTCAGCGGTGACCGAATGGAGACTGCTCCGCCAGACCGCTGGGAATGAAGCCGCAAGGGTCTCGGAAGAGCAGACCCGGGTCATATGACTTCTCTGCGGCGGCCTTAAAACCCAGATGTCAGCTGCTCCCGTATAATCCCTTTGAGACCTCTTAAACCAGATTTGGGGATTTACCTGTCCTTCTTAACTCAGGCCCACTGGGACATGCCTAGACGCCTAGGCCGTGGCCTGTGGTTCGCAGCCAGAATATTTTTTACCTCTTTTTCTTCAGATACCTTGTCTTTTTATTTGTCTAATCTTTTTTCACACGTAGTTTCCATTTTTTCTTGTCCAAAGCTCTATGAAAGATGTATTCTTATTATGTCAGGAGAGAAAGACCTTTTTCTATTGTTTCAGTATGGAGATTTACACTGCTTTTTTTTTTTCTTTTCTAACCTAGGTAAGAAAATTTGCGGCTTACGGGAAAGCGATTCTTTAAACCAAAAACAGTTCAAAAGTTTTTTCCCCCTTATTACACATTTCGTAAGTTAAATTGAAATTTAATATTCTTTGCTCCTAGGGAAATGGTAAAAATGGATTTAAAAGGATATTTTTGCAAGGATACTTCAAGTTTTTCCCCTTTTATGCACGCTGATATTAGGAGAGGTAGAATGCAATTTTTATTAAAATCTCTAAATTAAAAGGACTTAAAAAATTTACCCTTCTAACCATAAAGAATTATAGAAATTTAAGCGCAGTAGTTTGTGTAGAATGTCAGTTATGTACAAAAATTATATAGATAAGGAATATATTTTTCAACACTGTGCTCATATTCAAGCTTTTTTTTTCTTTTAAATCTTCAGAAACGTGTTTTAACGAATCCCTGTTTCTCTTTACATGATGAATCCCCAAGAATTTCCATTTCTTTAAATGGAGACTAAAGTTTTCGTGACGTATGAAAAATAGGTTTCAATGAAGTCAAGTATCTAAGAAAATTTTTATCATTTTAATTATAAAGCTAAAAGTTTTATAAAATGAAAACTATACTTGAATGTTAAATATTAATAAATCTCAAGAAAGATTTTATCATTTATTATTTGCAGATTTGAAGCTCCCAAAATAAGTGACGACATATGAATCGAATTTGTCCCTTCTTTTATTAAAAGAGGAAAAAAGACTGATGGGAATAAGACATTTAAATATTTAAAGATTGATCTAATTTATGTTCATATATAAAGTTAAGAGTTTATTTTAAAACCTACAACTTTGTCCTCCTGAAATGATTTATTTATCTAGTTGCTTAAGATTAAAGAGAAATATCTTTTCTGTTCGAAGACAATTTTATTTGATATCATAAATCTCATGATAACGACAAATATTAAGTGTCATATATATATATATATATATATGTGTGTGTGTGTGTGATAATTTTCATGGAATCACGATGGAAAACAGGCCGGTGAACTCTGTCCCATAGTCATAGAAACCGGTCCCATATCATCTTCGTAGTCGTTCTAAAGAAGAAAACAGGCAAATGGCGAATCACTAGTCCAAACGGTTGATGCAATAAGTCGCTTTATTTGTATAACAGTTCTTCTAGACGGAGTTACAGTTCGTATTTAGTACATTTCTGCTCACCACAACGTTCTCATAATTACAATCAGGCATGGTGCTGCCTGAACAGCACAGGATAAAACAAAAGACAAAGGAACGCAGCGCACCCCAAAATTTGACGTCCTAACAGTTCCGTGGCAAACACACAAAGGCCCGAAGTGACGCTCAGATTTCGAAAAAGGTAAAGGCGCACTGAACTTTTTATTGGTTTGAAGCGGACACATGACCCCATCACACCACTACGAAGAGGTCACTCCCAGCTTCTAGAACATTTCGACTTATATAATGCTCTCTGTCCGCACGTGGCGTTTAAGGGGGAAAATAGATTACTTTGGTTGGATATAGGTCAAAATCAGGAAAGAGGGACGGTGATCTGTTGCGATAGATGAAAGAATTTGGAAAAGGCGTGTTAATGATAATGAAAAGGTTTGAAATTTATTTCATATATATATACACTGAAGAGCCAAAAAGACGGGTACACCTGCCTAACACCGTGTAGGGCCCACACGAGCATGCAGAACTGCCAGAACACAAGGTGACATGGACTCAACTAATGTCTGAGTGTATCCTGGAGGCACTTCACACCATAAATTCTGCAAGGCAGTCAACAAATCCATAGGAGTGCTATCAGCAGTCCAATGGGGATGGAGATCTCTTCTGAACAGCACGTTGCAAGACATCCCAGATATGCTCAATAATGTTCATGTCTGGGGACTTAGGTGAACAATGGAAGTGTCTAAAGTCAGAAGAGTGATCCTGGAACTACTCGGTAGCAAATCTCGACATGGGGGAGGGTCGCATTGTCCAGCTGGAACTGTCCAAGTTCATCGGAATGTACAATGGACACGAATGGGTGTAGCTAATAAGACGGATTCTTAGGTACTGGTCACCTACCAGGGTCGTCTCTAGACGTATCAGGGATCCCATATCCCGCCAATTGCACACGTCCCATACCATCACAAAGGCTCCACTAGGTTGAACAGTCCCCTGTTGACATGTACAGTTCATGGATTCCTGAGGTTGTCTCCATACCCGCACACGTCCATCCACTCGATACAATTGGAAACGAGAGTCGTCAGACCAGGAAACGTGTTTTCAGTCATCAGCAGTCCAATGGAGGTGTTTGAGGGCCTGGGGAAGGCGTAAAGCTTTGTGCCTTGCAGTCAACAACGATACAAGAATGGGTCTTACGCTCCGAAAGCTCTTATCAATGCCGGTCCATTGAACAGTTCGAACGCTGACACTTGATGCCCCAGCATTGAAATCCGCATCAATTTGAGGAAGTGTTGCACGTCTATCACGTTTAAGGATTTTCGTAAAGCGTCGACGGTCCAGTTCTTTCAAAGTCTTTTCCCGGCCGCACCGCTGTCGGATATTTGATGTTTTACCGGATAGCTGATATTCGAGGTACATTCACTACCTCGGAAATGCTATGTCTTGTGCGCCGACTATAACACCACGTTCAAAGTCACATAAATCATGATAACCTGCCATTGTAGCAGCAGGAACCGATCTAACAGCTTAGCCAGAACACCTGCTGTCTTATATAGGCGCTGCCTATGCGTTACGTTGATTTGTTGCATATCTCCGTTATTTGCATACCCACGCCTGTACCAGATTTTTTGGCTCTTCAGTGTATATATATATATATATATACAGGGTGATTTTTATTAAACTGACGCTACTCAGAGCCACCTGTAGCGCGATCTATCAGCCGGAATTCCATCAAAATTCATAGAGGGACTAAGAACGACATGGGAAAGAGTTTCCATGAAAAGAAAATTAATTCCAAAAGTCACCGATAGGGGAAGATATGGCGCTGTTGTTGACGCACCCGAGAGTTTGCATAAAACGCAAGTAAACAATGCAAATTCATGACTACGTACTCGACAGCAGCGCCAATATTTCGGACTATAAAGATAGAGTGGAATCTGTTGCGCCATCGCTTTACGGAAGAAAGGGACATCAGTCTCTTTTTTCCACTGGCATGGCCACCTCGCTCCCTGGACCTAACCTATGAGACTTCTTTCTGTGGGGTAATTTAAAGTCCAAGGTGTATCTTGGTGGAGTCTCTAACTTGGCGGCCTTAAAGGGCAACATATCCCGGATTGTGATGTACATTCCTGGTGAAATGTTGCGCTCGGCCATCGAGAACGTAGTGTTCAGGATGCAATGTGTCGTCCACCAGGATAGTGGTCTCATTGAAAGAGAGAGAAGTGAATTTGCTGCATAAAGTGGTGTCGCAGTGAAATTTTTTTGTTATTCATTTGTCTGCTTATTACAGCTTTTTTGGTATTCACCTCTTATCTTTTAAGCCCGAAATACTGGCGCTGCTGTCGTGTATGTAGTCGTGAATTTGCATTTTGATGATTTAATTTTGTGCAAATTCTCGGGTGCGCAGACAACAACACCGCCATATCTTCCTTTATCGGTGACTTTTGGAACTTTTTTTTCTTTTTTTTTTCAGAGAAACTCTTTCCCATGTCGTCATTAGACCCTCTATCAATTTTGGTTGAATTCCGGTTGATAGATCGTGCTACAGATGACTCTTAGTAGTGTCAGTTTAAAATTAAACTATCCTGTGACCTGTATGTGTATATATATATATATATATATATATATATATATATATACATAATTAGCAGTTCTATCTTATCGTTCTAACACGATATGCAACATCCAGTGCTTTTAGACCATCTAGGCAAAGGAAGAAAGAATATGTTTCCTAGTAAAAACATTAATGTTTTATTTATAACTGGAGGAGAAATCATTTGTTCAGATTTAAATTTCTACCTAACTCTACCCATGAATACAGTTCTACAGAGGCTGTTCGCACATTTTTTAGACGATTTTGGTAAGCGGTAATAAAAAATCGTTTGCTGCAAAAGAAATAATTGCAATTGTACTATGTTTTTAAAAGTCAAAATTTTCGAATGCGGCTTGAAAGTTTTGTTTTTATTCAAAATGGCGTTTTCAACAAAGCAGTGGTTAGAAGGCTACATTTATGCTCTTTCCGAAGAGAAATATGCATACTCCGTTATCCCAAAACGATGCGAGAATCATGGTTTTGTGATATCTAAAGCGTCGATAGGTAATATCGTCAACAAGAAAGGAAAAAAACGTCAAATTGGAGCCTCAAGTGGGACAAAAATTCCAAACAAGTATCCAAGGAAAAAACGGACATCTTCGACTATTGCAAAGGTACGTTGTTTAATGTTAAAAGAAAATCCCCCTAGTCAAAGGACAGTTGCAAAATCATTAAAATGCTCGGTGTCCACTGTAAACAAAATGATAAACATTGATTTAAATCTTAAGAAAGCGAAAAAACGCAATGTGCATCGTCTTCTTCCAAATCATATCGCTGAACGCAGGACACGCTGCAGAATTCTATATGAGAAACACTTCTCCAAAGAAAAATGGAAAACAATTGTCACAATAGATGAATCATGGGTGTATTTAAATGAGTGCAACAAAAAAAGAGCCATTTATTATCATAAAAGGGGAGAAAAAAATTTAAGTACATGGTTCAAAGAATCGAAAGAAAGTTTTTCTAAGGGATTCATGATTGTTGCTAGTTTTTCTTATAATGGCAAGTTAAAAACAAAGAGAGTGGAAAAAAATGTCAAGATTAACTCCAAATACTACCAGAAACATATTTTATCGCCAATTTTTCTGAATGAAATACCATCGCTTTACCCACAGTGCCATCAATCTGTGAGACTTCATCAGGACAAAGCTAGCAGTCACACATCAAAATCCACTGTAAATTTCCTAAAAGAAATGGAACAAAAAACTGGTATCAAGGCCATACCCTTCACTGATATCCCTACTAAATCTCCCGATGTATCACCTATGGATTTTTGTGCTTTCGGACTTTTAAAATATGCATTATCCAAACGTCGTCCCAAAACCCTTACAGGACTATGGAAAGCTGTTCAGGAGGAATGGGATAGAATACCTCTTCTGACACTTCAAAAGGCATTATTATCCTGGAAATTGCGGTGTCGAAAGATAGTTCAGAATAAGGGATGTCAAATAGAACATTTAAAACACAAGAATTTTATGTAATTTAGTTTTGTGAATACAATATACATCGTCTAAAAAATGTGTGAACTGCCTCTGTAATATTCGAATTATAATATGGACGCCAATTACCAACGATCGGATTTTTCTGTTGAATTCAAACTCAACACGCCAGGCCGGGAATAAAAACCTGACGTTCAGAGTTACTGACTAGAAGAATTATAAGCCCTGCGCTCATCCTCTTTTAATAACCCTGACTATGTAATTGAAAGAAAATAGGATCCATTTTAAAATGTCATGAACCTTTTTTATTTAAATTTCACAAGGAGAGATATAGATTATTCGACATCTGTACTCGTGTTTTAATCATTAGATATGATGTAAATATTCTTTTAGAAAGGCAAAGTCTTTTCAAAAAATGTGTCATAGAAGAAATTTATCAAGGGATATTATACACACACACACACACACACACACACACACACACACACACACACACACATATATATATATATATATATATATATATATATATATATATATATATATATATATATATTCCAAATATGTTTTAAGAATTGAAAAAGGGTTAATATTAATGATTGAATTACTATTAATGAAGAAGCAATATTCATTTGACTACTCAGCATTCTGCCATAATCACTGACTCGTTATCTCTTATTATTCTTGGGTTAAAGAGAAAATAATTGAAGTGAAAATTTTTATAATTCTTGTACTGGTTCTCTATGATTTATTGTCTAGTTATGTAAAGGCATATTTTAGAATTCGAATACATTATAGCAGTAATATTCGACTGATAAATTTTACACTTGAAAATTTTCATCTGAAGTTAATGAATTTTTCCAAGTCAAGAATGAATTTTTCCTTCCACAAACGGAAATGATTCGTATCCGAAATTTGCTTTGATTTAACAAATCCATTCGAAGGTGAAAACGTTTCGGCAGCGCATTGATTTTGGAAATAATTTCAATTTTCCCTTTTTATCCGCGTCTATCTATCAGGGGCTTGGCAAAAAGTCTCCTTTGCGCACTCTATTCCATTTGCGTAGCAGGTGGCAGAAATGGAATCCCAATTCCTTGAGAAAGCGCGAGTTTATCCCGGGTAAACACCTGTTTTGCCTAATGTGTGGCACCTCGTTTTCTCGGGCTGTGAATTTATTGCTTAACTAAGCTGCCCGGTCCCATTCATCAATGCAACCTGCGGATTCTAGGCGAATAATTCGGGAATCTTTTTCCCTGGGACCATTCTTTTCAAGACCAGGTGGCATGTAAGAAATCCATGATGTTAGAAGAATATCAAATGAACCCCCCTCCCAGGTATATGGGCCCTCCCTCGAAGACAATAGAGCAGGGAGGAGAATCAACTGGCTTGTGTGGGGGGTAGTACTGTGGAAGCGCAACGCTGATTCAACAGTGCGACATTATAATCTCAGGTCTAAATCCTCCCTGATAAATGGTGAAATCCGGGCCCCGTGAGTAATTGAAAACTCCCACTGGTATATAAAATCCCTAACATCCAGACTGATAGGGATCGGATCGAGAAGGATCAAAGTAAAATAGTGGGCCACGACTTTCCGTATTGCGAGGAAATACGACTGCTCCAAATATTTAGACCCACACAAAACAATGCTTTCATATGCTTTTCTTTCCATTTAGGATTCTTATTCGAAAAAAGGATCGCTGTAACATTTAATAATTCATTTACTTTTTCAAATATTTTTAATGAAAAATGTTTTCATACACTTTTCAAGTTCGTTAATTATAGTCTGGGAAATAGTTTCCCCGTTGTGGGAGTATGTGTGTGTATGTGTGTGTATATATATATATATATATATTAATTATTTTTTTTTATTTTTTTTTTGCTATTTATGATTCTGAAACGAATAATATGAATTATATGACTTTGATTATTTAAATAAGTAATCGCAAATTTCAGTCACTCTTTTTACTCTATTTTGAACGAGGTTTTTTACATTAAGATTTTTTTTTATTCTTTCGGAACGAGCTCGATACGGTCAGACATAAAATGAGTTTGGATTCACATTTTTAGTTGTCCACAGTTGTATCATAGGGCTTATGCCACTCAAAATGTGTTTTTTCTTTGAAGTTCTAACAGTAACAATTTTTTCTCTGAAAAACATAGTTATAAAAATAAAAAGGAAAAACGTTTTAATGAGAGCTTAAATGTTTTTTTTTATTACATAATTTTAGATTTCATACGGTGCGTTTTAACTTTTTTGTTACTCGGAGCTGATGTCTTAAAGTCAAATGAATTACTTAATATTTTGATAAAAAAACCCTTTATCCTCCAACTCTGGATAAATTATAAATAAAACTTAATACGTTATCACATTAGCATCATTTAATCTCATGTTGCTACCTCATGTCGTCACAAGTTCCCAAAGAACCTTCAGCACTTGAAGCTTTTATTACTGAAGTTGGAACCCCGATAGTTCCTACAGGGACGAAAGAGATTTTCTAGGTTTTTCATGATCTTAAATAAGTTTTATGTACCGCTCTCTTCCGCTTTGGATACATTCCTTAGAAAGATATTCCTACCAACCTAATGGACTAGCTATAATTAAAAAAGACATTTATTCATTCTTAAAAAAAGAAAAAAGAAAAAAATAAGTAGATAAGATTTTCTATATGAAAGGTTCTGTTGTAGTAGAAGTAAAAAATTAAATTGTTTTTCTCTATGTAGAGCATCTACAAAGATTCTTAATATCAATAATCCCAAAGGAAAACCCTGCACAAAACATAGCTTCATATTAAATAATCATTGTAAGTAGTTTTGTATGTATAAAATCTACAGGTTGAGTAAAGAAATGTTATCCTCTTACAACGATGATGCAAGCAAACAATCAATATTAAAAAATATAGAAAAATATTATTAGTCAATAGTTAAATCAAAAATTTATTTGAAATTATAATAATTCCTTTTTTAACTCATATCATATCATGCTGCATCACATTTAATATTAATAATGAAAATTAAATTCAGTGTTTAAATATAGTTATTTATGTTCTTAATTTATATTGTTTGCATTAATTCCATGTAATATTAATAAAAATAATATTCAAATAAGAAGCATAGACTTTTGAGCTATTTGTATGAAGAACATAGATCAGTTGGCGATTAAAATTGTCATGCACTTGCACTGCGCAACTAATTCTATCCTACCACTTTTTATTTTCACTACATATTATCGATGCATAGTTTACTTTAGTAAACGGAAAACGTATATGTATAGATTAGTATTCTACCATGTATTGTAAATATTAGCATTAAATATTGGTGCATCGTACGTATCTGTTTAAGGTTATTACCTAAAGCTATTGCGAGTTTGGAATGTTACATGCTTAAATATTATTGTCTTAATATTTCCCTCAGATGTATTAAATGAACACAATGTCGTAGTTTATCGCCAGAATCGAGACAACATCGCCAAAGTTTTCCATTTTCAGCTCTAGGAAACATTCGTTGAAAAAGAATGGAAAAACAGACAGAAAGGAGAAAAAGAAAAAGAATTTCCTCTGTGCGGGCACTCTTTTTCGAGAGAGCAAGCGTGCTTTCCGCAGATAAATGGAGACGGAATAAGACACGGATTGCGAAGAAGGGTGAGCCATTTGTAGCCTTGCGATTTTGAAAGCTTAATGTGCACAATCTGCATGGCCTTTACATGTACCGTCTTTTCCCTTTCATCCGATTTTCGACCCCGGAAAACACAGCGAAAAACGCATTCGGGACTCAACGATGTTTTCACAAGTCCATATATTATGCATTTCTAACCTGATTTTATCAGACTGTCTCTATTTTTTAAACTGCTGATATTAAAACTCATGTCTACTTTACTATTGTTGAGTGAAAGTGGGTATCAGGATATGGGCGATATCATACTGGTGTCTTTTTTTATAGAATGATTTTGAAACCTCAAGTACACGTTTAAATATTTTCAGCAACAGACTACAACGAGAATTGGCATTTATGCTTATGTTCTTCACTGATGATAAATAGAGGGTAAAACAGAGCTTACCGGATAAGTTTTCCTCTGGTCTCTTGGAATGAAATTTCACAAGCATTTTTGTTTGTTTTTTACAAATTTTATATAATAAGTTGAGGCGAAATAGCTAAAGTACTCTTAGTAATAACGTGTTAGAAGAAAATTAAATTTTATGGAATTGTTGTTATGGCTTAAATATCAGAATGTTTTTAAAATAAATACCGCTTGTGTGTTTACGGAAAGACGGAGGATTTGAATTCCAATTCATTTGAAGTTCTGTATCGTTTGGATGATATGAACAGCGAAAGATGTACTTGTCAACTTTCTAAGGGAATTCGACAAGAAAAAGCCTTAATAGGGGATTTTATTTATATTTTATTTGCTAGGAAAATCTTGCCCCAACTGTAATCAGCTGGGCCTCAGTACTCCACTGGAGAAAATGTAGCTGTATAGTAAAGATGAGCTTTCAGCTTCTGATGCTTTCGTATCGAATCATTTCTATCAGAATGATTGAAAAGGTCTTTACTAACTGTATGAAGCATGGAAATCAAAAAATAGGAGGAGTTCTAATCTTTCTAAGAGTTTGAGGTGGTATGATAGAGTTTGGGAGATCCAGGTTCGAATGTCAGTCGGGTCAAGTGATCGTCACACTTGCACCAACCATTGAAAACAAAGTTTGTCTATCATTAGGAAGCATATGAGGATTTTTCGAGATGTGAATAAAGCAGAACCGACGAAGAAAGAAAAATATGTGTTCTGGCAGAACTCCTAAGTTGTTGACCTTAGAAAGAAGCAAATAAAAGTGGGGAATTCAATTTTAAAAAATTAATTCCTGAAATTCCTAAAATAGTCGAGGTCATAGAAAAAGTTAGGAAACCTAGGATCAAGTCCTGTTCAGGAAAAGAAATGTTTCAAATGGAGTTGTTAAATGGGAGAAATACCATTTTAAAAAATCCCGTACTTCCTGGTGTCTATAACATCTTTATAGAACAAACTAACCTATTCTTATCAATTTTATTGAAGAAATCTTTATCTGAAATACCAGTCTACATTTGGATATGCATATTTGTATGCAATTTTATATAATTTAACTTATTTTAGTTCATAAAGTATAAGTCATTAATTATTTCTTTAAAGATTAATTTTTTAATACTCAGCAGTTACTTAAAGTTCTACTTTGAATAAAACTTTCTCGAAGTTAAACAAATTTTGTAGTTCTAATTGTTTATTGCACTACTCATTTTTCAGTCGTAAATAGTGACTACAATGAATATTGTAGTAGACACTGATTGTTATTGATGGCTGATTATAAAAGTTTTAATATCTCTTAATCAGTAATCTTCAATTCTTTGTCGAACATTATGTATGAAAAATATTTTTCGCTCTATCCCAATTAAGCTTCTTTCACTTCTCGGACCAGAGATATTTTCTCTTTGATGATTTTTTGTCACTCTTAAGCTTGTTTAAGATTCCTGTATTTTCATCTATATTAATAAAAAAACAATAAATAGATCTCCATGATCATAACAACAAATCCGAAATGTCAGTAAACATGCTTGATATTTCTTCCTCTGATTTAATATTAGAATTAAAATGGCCAGGGAAATATCTCAAATTATTTATTTTCATATTAATATTAAAACTTTCAAATGAATTTATAATAATTCATGTAGATGGAATTTCTTTGATAACACAATACTTTCGTTGTCAACACTATATTATACTTATATATTTAATCAACACTATGCACATCACTATGTCAACAATACTGAAGTGAGTTAAAAGGTGCTGTGCTAAGCATAAATATGTTGTGTAATATTTGTTTTTATAGGAGAAAATATATCGGAAAAGGGCATCTTTTGTTACATCTTCTAAGCTCTAAAACAAACAATGACGCTTATCCTTCTAAATTAACGTTTATCAACACACAGAAAAACATTTGTTTTTTGCTCAAATAAGCAATAAACCGAGTTCTGTAGTATGTATATAACAAGCAAAATCAATATTACAAGGTTTCTAGACTAATGAATTATTGGATACAGTGAATATGAAAGGCTTAATTGCAGAAAAGATATTAAGGAAACGAGCAACGAATGAGAATAACGAGCAAAACTACGCGTATGACAAAACGGTTTTCCCTAATTAATGTCGGGACATTAAGGAAATTCAATTTCATCGGCGGTGCGTATCCATATTTTATTTGGAAAATGCATTTAATATTTGAAGAGGCGCAATTCGTTTGCTCATCTCTAAAATTCGTTCGACAATGCTTCATCTCAAAGCACTGCGATAAAATAGTTTTTTTTGGCATCCTAAGGTTATCGAGAGTGCAAGGGGAAGTCTCAAGCAAGCTGTAACATTAGTAATTTTTATGGCTGTTTTCTTGAAAATTTGATGCACAGAGACTATGTATAGTGTACAACTTTAACCTGATAAATGAACCGTGACATAATACAAATCGGAGTATTATTTATTTATTCTTATTCTATCTAAATAACTATTCTCACTTTTAGGTTGTGAGAGATTCTTAGTTGAATATACGATGTAGCAAAATTAATATTAAGCAGTTTTATGCAGCAGTTTTGCATTTAAGTAATATAATTTGGAAAAATATAATAGCTTAGGATAAGTTAATTATAATGTAAATAAGTATTATCTCTATTAAATTTTTACAGCACAAAATTTTCAGAATAGGTAATCTTCTGTGATATTATAAAATCAAACCAAAAAAATGAAATTAAATATGTTTAGAGAAATCCCATAAAATAATATAACACAATATTTATTTTGTGATAAAATATCATTACTATTCATCAATATCCATATTTTATTAAAAAAAAGCTTTGTGTCTTTCCTTCAGTTATTCCAAATTATATTATTCATCAATAGAATAATATTAATCAATTATTCATAAATTATTATTCATCAATTACCAAAATTTTATAGCGGAATAAAGCTTTTGCTGTGTCATTTCTTCAGTTATTAAACTTTGAATCTTATGTATTTAACATTTTATTTACCTATTGAAAAAGATGTAACTTTAAAATTCAGACATTTTATATCGGTAAATACTGCCACACGTTTTATTTCAATTTAGTATTAACTACGATGCATTCAGTAAAACAAGACTAGTATTTTATTTTTTGTTAATTAATTCAGTGTTTTAATTGTTTCAACAGGTAAACTGCAATTAAGAATAACCCAATATTAACGCAAAAGATTAAGGAATGAAGTTTTTCACTTTTAAATTTTATAAGTAATTTACGTTACGTAGTAATAAAATATATAGCAATTTACAAAGCAATTTACAAATTAGTAAATTATACAATATTAGCAATTTACAATATTAGTAATTGGCAATTTACAATATTAGTAATTTATAGCAATTTACAAAAACTATTTCTATTGAACTCTATATGTTTCCTATATAATCATTGCCAGCATTATAATAAAGTAGGCCTTTTTAATTTTCTGTTCTGTTCGAAACCAGTGTCATAAATTTTATCGTGAATTTAGTAGTGAAATTTTCTGGTAGATACATCCAAAATGTAAAATTTAATGTTTCAATTCTGGCAAAAAAAGGATTTAGTTTCGTGTCCCATATTAATATTTTTATTCCAGAGTACTTGCATGAAATTGCATCCTTTCGCTTGAGAGGAAGTTTGCTCATCTGCTTATGTCACGGATGAGTACGAAATTGCGTCATGAGCTCCAAGAACAAAGTAATTGATCTTCCTTTAATCCCCAGAGTAAGAGAATTCATCCAAAAACCATTTGTAAACCTCAGCGTCGTTGATGAATTCTTTCTGAATCATCTATGACTGGAATCCATTTTAAATTAGATAGATCTCATAGCATCACCATTTTTTAATTGAATTTCTTAGATAGGTCCAGCAATAAGTCTCTTTCGTTTTAAATTAGAAGTCAGAATGGTTACGATTCTCTAATTGAATTGTTGCTTTAAATCTCGCATCAGATGCCACTAGAGTTTTGCATCGGAACGAAGAAATCAGCCATCCGTAAGGGGAAAAGTGAAATCGCTGGGAGGGGTAGGGAAAAAACGAACAAAAGAAAGCGACTTAAAGCATTATGCAGCGCGTGTTGAAAGAGGAAACTGCCCCGTGTTGCGCAGGGAACAGGTTGCAAAAAATACTCTACGGTGATATTAAAACCTTATCAAGCCATGTCTCTTTTTCTCTAAATTATGCAAGCAATCTTTTGCTTGTTTGCCACCAGTTCGAGTCTGACTATTATTCTAAATACTCCCCGGATTTGCTTAGAACGGCCTAAGACGCGAGAGCAAGGTAATTACTACCGGATTACAGTAGGTTTGAGTCTGATGCAGGAAAACCTCATTTGATGCACATCCGGCCGCTCGATCCTGCTCTATGAGGATTATTCCTTCTCGCACGGAGCTCCCTAAAGCTGGCTTCCGTTTACTTTCTGCAACAGGTTTTACATCATTATCGACACCTCCCCGCTATCAGGAACTTTGGATTTCGAACTAGAATAATAATCATATACGCACACTGAGCCGATATTCGATACCCAGTGACTTTTATTTGATGCTGATTCTTCGGCTGCATCCTCAAGCGAGGGAGGAAAAGAACGAAAGAAAAAAACTTTCGCTATGTCGTCTGTATTGAAGCTTCGTGTTTTCGATAGAACGTTGGAGCCTTGTAGTGGTTGTTACCTAACTTCGTTTCATGCGAGGCGGGGAGATGGAATTTATGCTCTTTAGTGTGAGTGACAGTTGATTTGGAAGAAACAAACCCAGCTACACTGGAAAAGCTTCCGCATTTTTATTTCGCACTTTTTGTAGAAGCCGGGTAAAGCAAATAAATAAGTAAAAATGGATTTCTTTGACGATTTTGTTTCGCTTTTATTCCTTTATACGAGCGCGTGTAGAGCTGAATGCTGATTTGGGTGTCAATGTTTGGGGAAGAAAAATTTTATTCAAATGTGGAGCGCAATATGACACGAGGTTTACGCAAGCATAAAATAGAAAGAGTCTCCAATTCAACGTAACAACTCTCGCGAGAAAGAATATTTTGTCTTATTTTTGAACTGCTAACAAGTGCGAATTATCACTTTAGGCCCTAAAAAATAGATCTGTTTTTCTAACGATACTTTTTTCTTAAAATCAATGACTAAAGCTGAAATATTTGAAAAAATGTGCTGCACTTACAAGCAGTGCTTCCTAAATAGATCGGCGTCAATAACGGATAAATAAATTAAAGCATATTTAATCTTAATATACATTTATAAAAATGACATTTTATGCTCGTCTAAAGGAGGACGGAAAAATGAATACTCTTCGCCTTCTCTCTTTTTATGCTGAATCTACGATTTATTTAAGCGTATAAAAGCTTATGCATTTTGAAGATTTCGTTTCTATTAAAAGCTTATTGAAATGAAATGAAAATGAATTATCTGGGAATTGTCTTCATTCTTCTAAGTTCTTTAGTAATACTTCAAATACATAAATGTCCCACTTAATTAGATGAAGACTATCCATTTACGTGTTCTTTTAAAGGAAAATTATTTTATTGAAAAAAATGTCATTACAGAGAATAATGTCAAATATGAATATAAATTAGGGTTTTAGGAAATAAAACTTCGTATTAAATAATGATGGGTATAAATAGGAAGAGGACCTGTTTCATAGGATTAAATTCTTTCCAGGTACCATGTTGCAACAAGTATTGTTTTTAAATGAATTATATACCCCACAAGAAATTTCTTCTTTGAAAATTCCCCAAGACTCATCAATATTTGTTTTTAATTTCTAGTATTTCCCATTCATTTAAATATTTCCAACTATTCCTCTGCATGTAACTCTTAATAAATTATTACAATAGGAGCAACTTTCTTATTTTATAAAAATAATCCCACAGGATAAAAAAAATTAGGACTGTAAAAATTATCAAACACACTCCCTATTTCATTAAACTTTTAAGTTGATAAAAATATGCCTTATTTAATTTTTTTATACATTTGGGCTGTTATTCAAACTGAAAATACATTAAGATGAGGAAATTTGACCTTGAATTGTCATGAGCAGGTTGAATCTGAAAGCTTGGTTTGAAGATTCATTTAACATATGGAAGGCCCAAATACCTGCTAATTTTTAGGGTTGAAAATGTATTTTTCGCTTTTTAAAAATTCAATTTTGACGTTCAACTTCAATTATGTATTTACCCAGAGACAAAGATTTTCATGAAATGTAACCGATAATTTCTTTTACACAATTAAAATGCAATGATTGTAAAATACACATGCACACACAGAAAAAGAGATTCATAAATATTTTTACAGGTGTAAGCGTGTTAGATTACTACTAACGCTGATTTTTTGGCTTCAGGCTCAAACATGTTAATTTTAAAACCCTTGTCTCTAATAAGCATCACAAATTTTAAAAAAAATTATAGTGGAGGCACTTGTCGTGTAGACATTCGCGTATAACACAAATAAAAATTAAATAATATTAAAACATATTCTATTAATATAAATATACTTAAAAGAAAAATGTGGTTCTGGAAGTAGTATGAATTTAGGAAATATAGTTCATGATCATTTTTCAGTGTCTGATATTAATGAAGTATCATTATTTTGAAGACAAACACCTTAAATCCATTATTATATTATTTTTACAATTATTTGCCCTATTTCTTAATATTGTCGAACAAGGCGCAATGAAAACAAAAGTTTCACAAAATCGAGAACGGTAAGCAAGTAGTAGCTGTTCGAAGTTCAAAGGAAATCTGTAACTGTTTAATGTTTCCTAAAAGTTGAACTGGACGTCGTTCTGATAAAAAATATATAGCTTCTAGCTTTGAATCGAAAAATAAGACAGTAAAAAAACTAGATTGCAGAATTATGTGTGTTTTGTATTAGTTTGCTCCTGTTCAGCATCATGGAATATTCCAAAAATTAAATGAGGATCACTTGTTTATAAAAAAAAACACATGTACTACTTAAAAAATATCTGTACGCTTTACGATAATCAAAAATGAAGCACCCTGCTGAAACAAATCGTTGCAAGTGAAAGTTCAATTAGCATAGTATAAGGTATTCAAAAGACTAGAAATTCAGCAGCACTGAACATTAATAACCACTTAACCAAACAAGCATGTGGCAGAGCATTTTAACCCTTATTATATATATATATATATATATATATATATATATATATATATATATATATATATATATATATAATTGTCCAAGAAAGTCTACAAGCGACTTTTTTTCTGTCATATCTAAGTGTAAGTGAAGTGAATGGCGATATAACCATTAGGAAGGTTATGGCAGTTACAAGAAACGGCATATTAGGGGATCGAACATAGTATGATCTCCGTTACGAAACTGACAGACTCGCTAAGTGCTACAGCTGTCCACGGTATGCATACTACGTACTACCTATGGCCTTCACAACAAACAGTCGACTAGCAAAAACTGAGCTCCTCAGTTGGGTCTCGTCGCCGGATGCTACATCTTGAATACATCCTGGAAGAGCGTACCTCCCTCCCCATCGTTGCCCGATGCGGCTTTACATTGCATTGATTTTTCCTTTTTTGTTGTTGTTGCCGTCGTCAGATTTTTTTCGAATAAAACCTCTATCTTTAAAAGTGAAATTACTATTCCGATACAAGCTTACGTCATTTATAAATTTTCATAGTAAAAGCATGCTTCATTTTTCTGTTTCAGAGTATAATGTTAAAATTAATAAAATGTTAAGAAGATTTGTTTCATTCAACTGTGTAAGTAGCTACTCAGTGAGACAAAATTCTATAAGGACTATAATAATATTTTATTTCCTACATAAAAATTCGGCTAGTTGTTTACCATATGCAATTTAAAAGTGAAGCAATCCGTAATTATCTCCTACAGATTTTAAATGAAGAATATCAATTTTTTGATAGGTTATCAATGATTCGAATATTGTCTTTCCTAGAAGGCAATTGACTTGTTTGCTTTGGTAGGAACATAATTGAAATTTATATCCGTGTAAATAGACCAAAGGCTTGTGCAGTGGATGAGTGGATTAAATGACAGGGATTAGAGTCGAGACAGCAACATGAAGGTAACAGGAAATCTGCAGTCCGCACGTGGCTAAATTGACTTGCGCAATAGGAGGCCAGAGGTTATCAGGTTTTCGAAAGCTCCCCCGTGACAATAGGCAGGGTCTAGAGACAACTTAGTCACAACCATAAATTACTCCTCAGGGGATATAGCGGGCTCTACCTTCATCATAAAAGAGAACGGGACTTCCCGCTAAATGAAAGGTTTTTTTAGAACAACCTCCTCTTTGGAAAAGTTCTGCATTTTGTTAATTTCATTCAGGTCACATGGTATATATATTTAAGGTTAATTTAATTTGCAGTTATTAATTATAGCTATGATTTGATATTATAAATTGCATGAGTAAGTCTTTCGTTGCGTACAGAGGTAACGAAAGGGGTTTAGTAGAAATTCAAACGAGAGTGCATGTAGGAATGATTATCGAACATGCATATAATTTGACTTCCATTAGAAATAATGAAACATGACGCATTTTAGCTTACTTGTTTGATGTTACAGGATATACTCTCTTCCTAAGTCTCACAAATTCCACATTAATTTAATAAAATACAGGATCTTAGGGTGCAGTAGCCAAACGAAGTTGGAGGATTTTTCAAGATGAATCAATATGAAAGGTCAGGGCATATATATATATATATATATATATATATATACTGTATTTATTAAATATATAAGAAATACGTTCAGTGATATTAAATAATTTGGCCTTCATGAGATATTTTACAACCAAGGAAAAAAAAAGGGGGAGACATAAGTGGCTAAATGCAACATTTTTCTTTCTTTAAGATTAGGAAACCTCCCCTGGATTACGTCACTTATTTAAGCTTATTTTTCATCGTTCTGTTTGGATTTTTTTTTCAGCTAGTTAATTTAAGTTCACTTTCTATTATTATTCTTTTTTTTTTTTTTGCAAATTTCAGCAAAGAATAATTTTAAAATTCCTCACGAACTGTTTGCCAAAATTTGACACATTTTCATCACCTTAAAATGAAACTGTCTGACTTCCAGATTAGTTTCCTCAAGCATTTGAAAACCATGCGATACGTATTATGATTCTTAATAATAAGACACCGAATTGCTAAACAATCCAAATGACATTATTCTATTGTTCATTTCCATTTCCTTCACCGAATCATCACTTCAATATGAAAATTAAAATATAGTTAAACAAGCTTAATTCTATCCTTAGAGATTAAACATCGAAAGGAGAAAAGTATCGAAAACACAATAATCCTCAAAATAATCCTACACTCCCTCTCCAAAGCTTATAATTAGTACTTATTATATTAAGTTCAGTAGATTATTATCAAAATATGATAAGATCAAGTTATTACGTTGCTGGACTTGAAGCTTCAAAAGTCTGGACATTTAAGCAATCAAATTAATCTTCCGATAAAAAAAGGTGTCTATTTGGTACTTTGTTTGGCAATTATTTTTTGTAATTTCAATTGATAAAAAAATTTTTAAGGGGGTATTTTTAGCAGCACAGAACCTTGGGAAATATTTTAGATTAACCCGGCTTGTGGCGGCCCTGAGGTACAGAGCTTCGGTTTTCGGTGCTGAGGGTGCTCAGATCAAACCCTGACGTTGCGCCACGAAAGATGCCTCCGTTCGTATCGCCCCTTCATAGGGGGTAATGCTGTCCGCCTATATGGTGCCTCCAAAATAAAATGGGCAGTAAAATTACGGCGTAGTATAGGCCAATGTTTGATTACAAGTGCTTCCGCATTACTTTAAAAAAAAAATAGATTAACCCTTCTTCCTGCAAAATACAAAAAGCTATAGAAAAGAGTTTATCATTGTAAATATATTATGTTTTAGTCCCAAATTATGCATAGAATAATTTATATTCAACAAATGCAGGCATAATTAAACTATTAATCAGCTAATTTTTCCCTTTTTGAGTTTCAAAAGTATGCCTTTAAAAATTTTCAAAGAAAATTAAGTGATAATATCCAACTGGTACGTTGATTTTTAGATATTGAAGAAGATATGATCCCTTTCCCACTTTTTCCTACAAATGACCTTTATAATTTCCTTCTTATTCCAACACTTTACAAGCAGTGCCATTTAGCTTAAATGAATTTTTTCTCTTGAGTTAATATTATGATAGTTACATTTACTTAGTTATACTGAAAGCTTTATTCATCTATATGTATATATTTTAAAATGTATAGATTACAAAAGGGAAGTTAATTAAACATTAAACACAATATAAAAAGTCTAGTGAGAGATAACTAATATTTAAATACAAAAAAAAATCGACTTGCTCGTTAGTTCAGTAGATTTTGAGCAAAATGAAGGAAAAATGCATAAATTCCTTATTTTTTCTAAGAAAGGCATGTATAAACATATATTTATATAGTCAATAGTATTCTGTTTTTAAATATATTGGCAATTTTAAAGCGTAAATTTAATATATATATATATATATATATATATATATATATATATATATATATATATATATATATATATATATATATATATATATATATATATAATATATAATATATATAATATATAATATATATATATATATATAATATATATATATATATAATATATATATATATAATATATATAATATATAAATATATATATATATATATATATATATATATATATATATATATATATATATATATATATATATATATATATATATATTATTTTTTTTTGTAATCTCTGATATCTACAGATTGACAGGGAGATATAAATGTACGTTCCTATACTTATATAAGCATGAATTTTCATATGCATGTTTGTAATTTTCGAGTACAGCCCTATGTGATCTTCCCATGGTTTAACATACGTTAGAAATTTCCCGTTAATTCTGTTCTGACTGCTTCAGACATTTTATGCCCAGAAATAGAGCTAGTTTTAAGAGTCCATTACAAACGGTCACTACAGCGCGTGCGAGGGGTAATAAGAGGTGAGGCAAAGAGCTCGTCTAATGTTTCCTGCTTAATTGTGATCATGCTTTACGTTAACTAACGTGGACAGCTGCAAGCGAGTTGTCCTACAGATGAAATATCAACTCATTTCCTTTCTACAATAGAAAATGCACATTCTCGACCTATGTTAACATACCTATTCTTTGTATATATCTTTAAGAACAAAGCCCGTGCCGGAATTAGGATAAATTCCACGTCAATCAATAATATTTTTGTTTCTACCATTGAAAAAAATATAATTAATTATTATATTTTAGATGTAAAAACTCTATGAATTTATTATTTGTGTAGAAACGTTTATGTGAAAAAATATGCAGTTATAATTTTACATACTTATGCCAATTTATGATTTATGCTTTTAATAATTTCTTTTAAACCCCAAGTGTGACTACTATTTGTTTGATTTTGTGTTTAAAATTTAAGCAAATATAAAGAAGTAATAAAGTTCATTCATGAATTTGTAGCTTGAAATCTGGATTTTTTCTTATTCATCATATCCTACAATCTCAGATTTTATTAAACACAAAATTATTCAGGAATTGAATCATACATGTTCTGTGTTACGGAATTCAGCCTAGTCACAAGCAGTAGTTATTGTACTTAGATTAAAACTGGAACTCTTGGATGTGTCAATGTTGAAGGTTTTTCATAGAATTTCTAATTATGTAACTGATGCAAATGCAACTCAAATCCAAGTAGAAAAGTCCTGTAAAAGGCATTTTCCATAGCAGATATCGTTAAATGTGTTAATTTCATAGCACTTCAATTAAAGATGGTAAATTCTTCATTATTTCGGAAAAACTCTTTAAGGACATCATATTGATGAAACCTCTTTCATATTAATTTGAAAAAAAATATTTTAAATCAAGTAACCGAGCCAAAATAACCGGTGACCTATGTCTGAATGTAAAATGTATAATTAAATTCGATAAGAATTTCTAGAAAGATGTTCTCTTTTTTATCTGATGAGTCAAATTATTGGCCGAAGAGTTTTCCGAGCTGTTAACAGTAAGTTTTAAACTACATGGTTCCGGCGCCTCACGTGTGTGTGAAGACTATATATTATTTGATGATATCATCAGTCACCAACTGTATATTTATATCTTTAATACGGGTAGAAATCAATTAATTTTTACATTTAACCTAAATCAAAGAATTTGCATGGTAAAGTTACCAGACCTTTATAGTATTGGACCTTTATGTTTTGGACTTCCCTTCTAACAATGTATGTCCTCTTAAAAGTTAAATTTTTCTGAGAATGTATTCCTATAATTGGAATAAAAATTCTTTGAGTTACGCTGATGAAAATATCATATTTGAAAAGCAGGTATCCATGAATTTTTTAAGAGGTTAAAATAAAAAATAAAAAATCATTAGTCTAAAAAATTGAAAATTTAATTTAAATGTTTTAAAAAAGATGCCATGAAAAACACTTTAAAAATTATACAGTATATGAATAATACAGTATTCGTTACGATTGCATCTTTGAAATGTTTTAGGTCAAAAGTAATATAATATGTTAGAAGTAATAGAGGAATACTTTATTTAAAAAGAAATATTAAGTTTGCCCCTTAAACTGTTAAAACAGGGTCTTCTAAAAACTCTGAGGAAGTCCTATTTATAACTTATAAAGAGCCAAAAAAACACAAGAGTTTTAAAAATTAAAGTATTTAGGGATTTTAAAGCCTTTTATATTATCATCTAAATAAAATGCAATCCTAAAAAAATGTGTTTGCAGATGATAATTTTGTTGTTTTGTATTTCAATATTGATTCTGTTTTGAGATGAAATTTTTCTGAGTTTGCATTAATGTGTGAAATATTGATCTAATTAAAGTTAAAGGCGTCGTAAAAGAAGCGAGTTCTCTGTTTAAGAATTGCGTTCCGAAAGGGCTGTGTGAGCGGGCCTATAAAAAAGGGTCTGGTAAAATAAATGGTCGGGGACATGGCAAGATGAAAGAGTAGGCGGGTGGATCGGATACTTCAATTACCCCGTGTACCGGGCAGCGAGTCTAAGCCAATATGCAGGCCAGATGATTCGTCAGCAAATGATACCTGCAAGTCGTAAATGCAAGCGTATGGTGGACTGCGGCAGAAAGCTCTCCCGATCCCCATCACTGATTATACCGGGAACTCGAGAGAGAGCGAAAAGAAGATAGAGAGCGAAAGATGGAGGCAGAGAGAGAGAGAGCAGTCGCCTATGCAGGATGTCCCAGGGGAATCCGCCCTCCGGCTGTAGCGGCCGATTTTCGAAGTGCTCCCTCCCTGCCCACGCCGAGTGAGCTCGAGAAAAGTCTATCCACTGCCCCCTTCGTTATCTGGAGGTGCAGCTTTCTGGGACTGCGAGGAAAAAAGGCGCACCGAAATATCGCGAAAAAATGAGAGAGCCAAATCTATAGCGTTTAGGATGGCCAGTGGATTCTCCGAACACTGATGTCCAGGGAGTGCTTCGCAGTTGGTCAAACAGACGCGCGCCCCCCTCCGCTTATCGCCACGAGCACAGCGACCCACTAAAATCCATTTCTTCCTTTAGCATAGATCTCCCCCGGCTCCATTACTTGAGGGGAAGAAAGAAGATGGACATGTTGGGTCTAGGCGTCGGGGGCCTATTACCGGGGCCCTCCTGGGTAACGTAGACGGCGCTAAAGTTACCTTTGCAGATCGGCCTGTTGGGGTCGTTAGGCCTAAAGAGAAGATGAAAACCATCATAGAACTCGATGGGTCTCCTAGGATCCATATGCCAACACATACCCAGAGTGCTACGGCTGATATAAAAGCGAGAGTTTCGGTGGCGCTGCTTTAGTTACAGCCAGCTATGGAGCACGAGACAAGATATCGAAGAAAGAAACTTGAATTGGAGATGCAGAAGATTTGAATGCTTGGATTCGGGTGATGTATACTAGTCGTTAAGCTGGAGCTGCCTCCCATATATTTGGGTAATAAAAACGAATGCACCCATTCTTCATACAAGAAGGCGCCTTTTCCTTGCCCTTGCTCACCATATTCGGAATATTATTTCAAGGCTACAAAACAAAACACACCAAAAGCGACGAATTAATACATCCATGCCAAATGAAAGGAAAAAATAATCAACATTTCTTTGTTACATATCGACAATGAGCGAGAGATGGCTCATTTATATTCCTTACATTGGAAAAAACATTGCATAAATCCGAAACGGAGAGTACGAAGAAAACACAGAAATGCTGTTTCATTTCACTGGTGAAAATAGAAACATTTAATCCTGTTTCGACTGACAGAAAGAAACGAATGAAAAGTGGGGAAAAAAGTCGCATCGGTATTTGCCTGATAACTCTCCATCCTTCTTCCCCCTGATTTCTATATAGAGACAGGCAAGTCAGCACTTCTAGAAGAAACCGCTCGGAAGCAATAACTTTACATTAAGCTCCTTCATTAGTCTCGGGTCTTTATTACTGTTACGTTTGATCCTCTGGGAGGTGTACTGCCATGTAAGACCCTGGCCTCATCACCTTGCCTGATAGTAGTCATTCGGTTTCAGAGAACAATTTGCAGAAGGCCAAATTGAAGGGTATTGCGCAAAGTCAGTATTATGGGAGCGTTATTGCCTTGAAACGTAAACGACCGGGCTTTTTCATCCCCTGCACGTTTCCTTTATGTTCATCAGAAGTTACAACCGTTGCCTGTTTATTGACTTGCGATTCTTTTTTTCGATTCCGTCTTTTATTGCTGTGCATCTTAGAATTTTTTATTTAAGTGTTAAGTATTTTCCCCATTCACTTAAATTTATTAAAGAAATTGAATATATTACGGAATTAAAAAAATATCTCACACGTTGCAAGTAAGAATTCCAAATGAAATGCAACAACTTTTTCGAGAGGATTTTAGGATATTGATTGCTTCGGAAAGTATTATTTCGTCCATAACTTGCTGTCAATATGGTATTTTAGATTACTTTACATTCCTCTGTGTTTATACATTGCAATCAAATCCAAGATCAACCGCATATCAAACAATAACAAATAGTATTTCAATACTTGGCATATTTTTTTTACATCTCTAAATTATATTTTAAATTTAAGGAATCTGAATAATCTTGATAATTATAACAGAATAACATTATTCTAACATGAATTCTACTAGTAAGGACGTTTTATTACCAATCGCATTATTTTATGCAAAAAAATCGAACACATATTACTTAAATTAAATTTTCTTTGCAATACTTTCTTTGCAGTACTTTGCAATACTTTGCAAATACTTTGCAAATACTTTGCAATACTTTCTATATTTCTGAAGATCATTTTATTTTAAAATTAGCTGAAAGAATTCTTTTATAATAAATTTCCCTAAATTGGGTTGGTCACAAAAGGAGAAATAAGCAATGTTTATTTCTAATAGTTTAACTAATAGTATATACTCTGAGAAGTTAAGGACGGGAATAATTATGCCTGAAAGTTGCGCTATAAGTTTTATTACTACAATTTATGAATTATTAAATTCAGCTTGTAAAATATCCTTTACATTTCTTAGGGGAAATTATTTAAGTTCTTACTAAACAAGAAGCTTTTGTAAATAATTTTAAATAAAATATGATATAGTTAATTTTAGTAGGAAATATAAAATTCTCTCCAAGTATATTAGTTTAAAAAAAGTAATTCCTTATGAAATATTTCATATAAAAACTATTATACTGGAATATGAAATTATACTGAAATATGAATGGATAAATAAGTTAAAAACCAGTAATAAGATATGGACACACACACACACACACACACACACACACACACACATATATATATATATATATATATATATATATATATATATATATATATATATATATATATATATATATATATATATATAAAAATATATATATAAATATATATATATAATCAGAGTAATGTTCTTACAGGTTTTGGTTTTCGACCCATTAATTCATAAATATGATAGCCTGAGGGTTGTCACATGAAAAATTTCATCATTTTAGCTATCATGCATTGAATGTTTACAACTTGAATGCCTCTGTGTAGGTGAATATTTAATATTTTAATTTGATTTTTTTAGAAACTAAAATATAACGGATCATTTTCACTGCATTAAAATTTCTCCCCCTAAGAGAGTGAAGTTGTTTTTCCCTTAAATTTAAAAAGGATAAATAGACTATGTCATAGAAAAATAATTATTTTCTACCACAATTTGCATATTTTTTATTTATAACTGATTCACTGGAAGGCTATTGCTTATAGAATACAGATAATAAAAAAAATTAAGTGAAGCTAAAAAGAGATGATGAATTTATGGTTTCTAAATCGAGATTAAAGATCGTAAATATGGTGAATAGTATTTGGTGAATCTAAAACCTATTCATTATCCAGATCAAGCTCTTCCCGTACGTGACTCAGCTTTTTAAATAAATGTTTAGTACAAGTATTCGTTTTTTTTCTTACGCAAAACATGTAACCAGTGGAATATTAAGTCACGAAAGTGTACCTCTACCGACAAACGAGATGTCGTGGGCAGTTCTCTTGTGGAAGCCCACCCTAGAGGATGGTGATTTGTCCAATGAGCTCTAGAACCACAAGTGTGAGAGGTTTCAAAAAATCGATTTAGTCCAACTGCTCAGCCAATCCCTAGGGAAAGAACTCCCAGCACCCAGCGTCCTATTTCAATTTCCATTCATTGCATTCACTAGCGGCAAAGTCCAGTGGCTATTTTTTGTTATCCAATAATGCCCACGATAGGTAGAAAATGACTTAACACGAATTAAATGGATTCTTTCCACAAAAAAGGAAATAGCGGATATTCCTCTTTCACTTGTCATATTTTGAAAATGAATTAGTCCTTTTTCAATCATTAGGGACGTACAGACAAGAGAATATATATTTTGAGACAACGTGGCATATTGAGCAGCTTTGATCCGAACACTTATATCAGTGCAAGAACGGGATACATATATGGACATATATATGTGTATATATATATATATATATATATATATATATATATATATATATATATATATATATATATATATACAGTGAGAGAGAGAGAGGGGGGGATAGGATTATAATCGTCGCCTACGAACTATCTATATACAAATGAAAAATTTTGGCAATGACTCAGGGGCTTTAATATCAGGGCTTCGAAGTTCTGTCCCAAAGGTTAAATATTAGTGCTAACTCAGATTCATATAAAATGTCTTGCGTGAGTTTTTAATACCAGGACTGTATTTAAAATATTGTTTTAGGGGTGAAGATTTAAACATATCTAGAAGGTTTTCTTTCATAGATTAAAATATACGACATCAAATAAGATTTAAGCATGTATACTACATAAAACATATATTTTTACATTTGAACACAGTAGTATACAATGAAAACTCCAGTGAGTAAAAATAACAATTTAACCACTATTTAATGGACACCAAAAAATTCTTGGTCTTCTTTTCTATTTATTAAAAGTACTAGCTGAAAACCCGCACTTCGCTACGGAGTACATTTAAATTAAATACAACGATCAATGTATGCAATTAATGCCAAAAAAAATAAATGTATATATATATATATATATATATTTATAATAAATACAACGATCAATGTATACAATTGATGTAAATATATATATATATATATATTTATAAAAAAATCGTAAGGGATATTTATTTCTTTTTTGGATAAATCCAATTGTCTCCTGCATTTGAAAGAAATTTTTTTTGTCTATTTATTGTTATGCACATGACGATACATTTATTTAAAGTACCAGAAAAGAAATCACGTGATCAGCATTTAATAAATTAAATTCTAAATATTAATCTTAAAAAATTCACCAAAAAATCAGAAAATTGAGGTAAAGATTCGAAAAAGATTTCATTTTAAAGGAATTTTTATGATCTTTCTCGTGATATAAATTTTATAACCCTCAAAGTATTATTTTAAATGCAAACTTAAAAAAAGTTACAAAAACAGCTTAAAAATTTAATTTTAAAAAATCAAAGAAGAATTTTTCAAAAATCTTTCTTAGTGCACCCCTACACCATAAGAAGAATCGCCATACAAAATTTCAGCCTTTTAGGTTCAGCGGTTTGGTCTGTGCGTTGTATGTCAGTGAGTCAGTGAGTCAGTTACGTACGGAACTGTTTTATATATATAGATTTTTCAAAATGAATAAATATTGTGATGACTGATCACATGTCTATTTGTTATGTTCTCGGTTATTTAAAAAATATTTTGAATCGATTTCTAAGAAAAATTTTGCTAGATAACTCATAGTTATTCGCTTACTAAAAGTCAGAGCTTCAAACAATGTTAAACAAAATATGATGCAGTTAATTTTAGTAAGAAAAACAAAATTCTTCCCAAGTATTTTAGTCTTTAAAAAATAATTATTAATGAAACGTTTCATAGAAAAACTATTTAGAAATATGAATGGAAAAATCAGTTAAAGAACAGCAATAAATAAATAAATAAATAAATAAATAAATAAATAAATACACACACACACACACACACACACACACACACACACACACACACATATATATATATATATATATATATATATATATATATATATATATATAATCTTGTGTCTTAAAATCAAGGGAAAATTCTTGCAAAGTAATTTCTTTGGAAAGCACCATTAAAGTATCTTAAGTCCTTCTAAGCATGTAAAAAGTTTATGAAAAACTGAAGTAGTTGATTAATCTGATATAAGAACTATGTTTTTAAACTAATAGACTACCATTTAAAATCAGTGTATTTCATTTTATATAAATATCGCAAAATGGAAATGAAGTGACAGTACTGCATTAATTCAAGATTTCTGTCTGTCATTAGCCATTTAATAAAAATCTGTTTATTATTTTGATTTAAATTTCTTGTATGTTTATTTCGTAGTCTTAATTATTTTGAACTGCATATGTTGGGATGAAAGACAACAAAAACGAGTGTCAATTAATATTTCGAAAGCTATTTGTTGACGAGACATTTCTCCGTCCAAATCCAATTCCTGAATTCCAACTTTCCCTGCTACTATCGCGTTTCCTGATACGTAGATAATAAGTTGACCCTTTGGTTTTAAACTACGTTTAGCAGACCACCTCGGAAGCCCCATTGTTCCTCTTGGCACGCGATATACCCGGCGGCGATTGGCCAGACACTCAGCCACGTCACAGATCGGGGTGAGAAAATGAGAGACAGAGAAATAGAGCGAGCGAGGCGTCGCCAAGTCCCTGTGGTGTCAAAGCAACTCTTTGTACTCTTCCGTGTACATAATGGCAGACCAGAGCTCACAATTGTACTCCTGAGACTAACGGCCCACTGTGCTTAAAAGTCATCACTGTATTCCCTTGGAGTCTTTTCCGCTGTGAAGGCGAGACATGAGATGTTGCTATTAATGCGAGCCGTGGTTAGGAAAGGTCGTAATCCAAAGATGCGATCGCAAAAGTGGGGATTCACACTTTAATGCTCTTTCAAAATAATGATGGAGTGTCTTGGAGGTGTGCTGATTTTTTCATGTCTCAGTACTTAATGAAATGGTCTTTTTCCAGACAGTTACAATACACCGTTTACAGCAGTAGAATATAATAAATTAAAGGATCAATATAGGATTTATTCCCTCTCTTGTTAATAATGGAACTCATTTAGTTAATATAAATATGAATTTAAAATCTGAATTGAAACTATAGGAAGTAAATTTGGGGAACTACAATTTAAAAATGGGCTTTTACTTTAAGTTACCATCATTCCGAAAAGGGCAATAGTTCTTAAACAATCAATTTATCATGAAAATCAATGTAATGAATTTCCCTCAAATCCTTTATCTGTCAATTTTTTGTTTTATTAAAAATACATCTGCATTCAACAAGAGGATAATTTGGTAGGCTAAAATTTTAAAACTCGATGCTTATTTTTAAAGTTCAGTTTTCTACAAAGGAAATGACTCTTGACAAGGGAACACAGTGCATATTTCTTACAGGAACGGTGTAAAAATCTCTGACTCCCTGATTAAATGTCTCAAAATTCCAGGATCCTTAATATTTTCAAGATAACATTATTTGTATCATTTTGCATTTTTTAGTATGGTATGTGAAGAAACTGTAAAGATACAAAAAAATACTTTTGTATTTAAAGATACAAAAGTATTTTTTAATCATAAAAGCATTTCTAAATTTATAACTAACTATGCGAAAATAAATATGTAAGAATTATAAATCAAAGGCATTAATAATTTTAATCATAAGTATAAATATACGACTTTAAATCATGTTGATAGGAATCAGTACGCAGATTTCGTAGAAGGAAATAAAAAGTTCTATTTTAAAGTTCGAGTGTTTATACACATACATGGTGAAGAATTAATTTTTTCTGTCAAATTTCACAGTTGAATATTGCCCTCGTAAATTTCTTCCGAGAAAAAGAAATCACGAAATCACTTTAATTCACAAAAGAAAGAGAAATCACTTCAATTTACAAAAGAATTGAAGTAACACACAAAATGTAGTAGTGAACCTGTAAATGTTGTTTTACCTTCAGCCTTCTTTTATTGCAAAAAAAAAAAAAAAAAAAAATCGATCGGTCACTTTCAAAAACAAATTTTTATATGACTATAATTTAGAATCACGTAATCGATTCAAGATGAGTGAAGGATGGTTTATTATATTTGAAGGATATTTGTAACTTTAAATATCAAGTAAACTTTGCAAAGTGAAATGAAATTGGGGCACAAACGTCTTAACCACTTTATTAACACCTCACAGAAAAATCGAAAGCAACTTCTGTAAATTATTCTGGCATAATATCCCATATTTTACCAGTTAGAATATATTACTAATGAATACTTTTTAAATATTTATTTAAGATAAACTTTTCTGGTTAGTTAAACAAAACATACTTTTATTTTTCTTCAATAGTTTTCATTTTTAATATTATGCTCAATTACAAGACTCGTAAATGTTATTTCCCCTACATTTTCTGCACAGAAAATCACCCTTCACAATGTCACATCCTATGTTAATAGATGGTTTTCGTTTTGATTGGTACTCTTAAGTACTGATTCTAGTTTTTTCCGATCTCACCAAGAAAAACATTTTGGACTTTGAAACTGAATGTTTAAAATAAACTCATAAATTTTTCAATTGAGAGCTTGCCTATATTAATAAAAAATGATAGAAAACTGCAAAAAACTGTCTCAGAAAACTGTATCAGAAATAGTTGAATAAATGAATAAAAATTCGACAAAGAAAATTAAATTATCTTAAACAATGTTCGGCAGTTAACTTTATAAAACATTTTGAAAGACATGTTTGTAATATGTGAATAAAAATTTGAAAATAATACAAGCCATTAATTTCGATAAGGATTTTAGGTTGTGAAAGAGAATTTAAATGATACTAAACAAAAAGAAATATTATCAGTTACTGCCAAATATCTTACATTCAGCAAATGATATAATTATCTGTTTTAATTATTTACGATATGCTGTCCCCGATAGAATTATACTGAAGTGTGATAATTTAATTTGTTATTAAGCTTTAAATTTTCGTTTAAGATTGATAATATGAGTTGGATAATGTCAGCTACTTTATTTTATGCTCAGAAAATAGTACAATATTTTTTTCCTGCTCATAACAAGCTTTAGAAGAAATTTAAAAACAATTGCTACAAATTTATCTTCCTTGAACACTTTAAAACTCCTGAGTCACCAATTTTTAAGGACAAAAGGGAAAAAACTATTTTACTTCCATTTATAAATCGAAATGATTTCGATACGAGTAAAAAACAAAGCTTTTTTTTCCCTTCCTGCTCCCATCTGAGAGCAAGTGAACCATCTAAAAGTTCAATCAGCTCCCACAGCATCTTGGCATGCTACGAGTTAACCCTTGAAAATTGGCGCTCTGGGCTCTATTTAACGAAGACCAGAAAAGTGCGAAAAAGTGCAAGAGGCGATTGCTTCGCCCCAAAGGCTCGTCAAGAAGCGGTCTAAACGCCATGACCCTCTCAATCTGCAGTCTACGCTCTCGATTTAAGATTGAAGTCTGCTGATCGCATGGCGTGTGCGAACAAAATACTACTGGAAGAGGAAAGAAACTAAGCACGAAAAAAAAAAAGAAGTATGTTTGCGGAGATACCTCGAGGTACCTAGCTGGCAATGTTTGACAATTCTGCACGCGCTATCTCCACCGTAGATAGCCATTTGCCGTAGAACGTGCCTCCGAAACACGTGATCCCGCGTCTACAGCAACTCACGTAGCTAGGATGCTGCAAGGGAAAAAGATGAGCTCGAGAGGAAGAGGGGGTGTTCAGGAAAGATAGCCATTAATCTTCATTTACCCCTATTGGCGCTGACGCCCGCGCTCACAATTAGGGAGTTTTAGGGACGGAGATTGTGGTATGAAGAGAGCAAGGAATGGCGAGAAAATTGCACGAATCGAACTAGCTTAGAAGTTCGATCGGGCATCTGCATCAGTTTGGGACAACCGCATCGTGCTTCCCATTATGTAACAAACAAAACAGTTGAAATCAACCACTATAAAGTCACTACACCAGCCTTTCAAACCCCCCCCCCCCCTTGAAATTGGCTTTCAAGTGAAGTTACTAATTAAAAATTACATTTTTTCTTTAAAATAAATGCTTTCAATTCTGTAAATTTGACTGTTTGGAATGCACGAAAAATCCCTTAAAAATTAAGCGTAAAATAAAAAATACTACTGCCTTTTATTTCATTTTTTAACGATTATAAACCAATTTGTATTATTTTAAAAGTCATAGTTTGTGAAATATTAAAAAATGAAAAAAAAATTATCAACACATTTTACGTATTTTCTTAAGTTGACCTTGAAAATAAAAAAATTTTAATGTTTTATTCTATCCCAAAATTAAAAAAAAAATTTCCTAGTCCTATGGAATCTATAAATTACTATCCAGGTAATTTATAGGCTTACAGAAGTTTACTTTATTTTTACATGCCTTCTTCTGGACCAGAATTGTATTCTACAACGTTAGTAAACATTCCTTAAAATAGATATTATCTGGAGCTCAATATTTATAATGAACTAGCTGAAAACCCGTACTTTGCTACGGAGTACATTCAAATTAAATACAACGGTCAATGTATGCAATTAATGCCAGATATACACACACACACACACACACATATATATATATATATATATATATATATATATATATATATATTTTTTAAATACAACGATCAATGTATGCAATTGATGTAAATAAAACGAATAAATATATTTATAAAAAAATTCATAACGGATATTTTTATAGACAAAATAATGTAGAAGAAAATATTCAAATTAAATCTAATAGAACATACTAAAGAATATAGCACAGTTTGAGGAACATTTCTTTTACTGTATTTTAATATTTTTTTGGATAATGTCCAATCATTTGCCGCATTAGTAAGAAAAAAAATTTTTTTTTGTCTATTTCGTTGTTATGCACGTGACGCAAAATTAATTTAAAGTATCACAAAAGGAAAAGAAACCACGTGATCAGCATTTAATAAATTAAATTCTAAAAATAAATCTTTAAAAATTCCCTAAAAATCAGAAAATAAGGGTAAAGATTCCAAAAAGATTTCATTTTAAAGGAATTTTTACGATATTTCTCGCGATATAAATTTTATAACCCCCAAATTATTATTTTAAATGCAAACTTAAAAAAAGTTACAAAAACAGCTTAAAAATTTAATTTTAAAAAATCTAAGAAGAATTTTTCAAAATCTTTCTTAGTGCATCCCTACACCTTAAGAAGAATCGCCATGCAAAATTTCAGCCCTTTAGGTATAGCGGTTTGGACTGTGCGTTATATGTCTGTCAATCAGTCAGTTACGGAACTGTTTTATACATATATAGAGATTACTATGATTTGTAGAGTAATGTTTTTGTCAGGGAATATTTCAATGGGATACATAAACAAGCTTCCTATTGATTCTGCTAAAGTTCCGCTGTATTCCCGATCAGTTTTCATGATTCGTGTATGGTAGCACTTAAAAAGAAAAAGTAAAATGATATTATTTTAGGAAGTATATGATACTTTTGAAGAGTGATAAACCCAAAAATATTTTTCAGAAAAAAAACAAAGCAAATCTGATATAAAGGGAATGTATTAGTTTTCTAACTGAATGAACCAAACTAAATTGCGCATCAGGGCTTGTGGCGGCCCAGTGGTACAGCGCGCTGGTTTTCGGTGCTGAGGGTGCTCAGATCGAGTCCCAGCGTTGCGCCACGAAAAATGCCTCCGTTCGTGTCGTCCCTTCATAGGGGGTAATGCTGTCCGCCTATATGGTGCCCCCACAATAAAATGGACAGTAAAACTGCGGCGTAGTAAGGGCCAATGTTTGAATACAAGTGCCTCCGCATTGGAAAAAAAAATAATAATAATAATTGCCCATCAAATGATACTTTTCCGTTCGATAGAACTATAATGTTGATTAATTTGTATTTCTTATTTGAATAGAAAATTTAAGCTTATCTTTCTCGTCAATTTTGGAGGAAATATTCCTGGGAACAACTGTCACTTTACTGTTAGTAAATAAGTAATAAAGTTGTTGATTCAATTGATTCTTTAAAAACGCGATACTGTAAATTGCAGTTATACATCAGACAGAATAGGAAGTGCAAAAAATTGCATATTTATTATTCTGAGCTTTATATAATTTCTTAAAGATACACCTGAGATTCTCACAGATTTAAGTACTTGACACTGTTTAAAACATTACCATTTATGCATTTTAAAGTCAATATGTTAACATTAAAAGAGCAACAAATTTTCAATAAATACGTATAAAGTCTTCTAAAATGCGATGTAGTAAGCAATTAATCCATATAAGCCAATTACAAAAGAAGCATTATATATTTTCCTTTGCTCTATACTGAACGCGATTCTATCAGTTTTCTTTTATGATCTCAAAGTATTTTCATTGTCGCCAATGAAGAGTTATTTCGTCTCTAGACTATCATCAAAATATTTGCTCTGCATAGCTACCATTTATTTTCATTAAAGATTTATGTAAACATTTAGGAATTTAGCATTTGTAAATGTCACATTTTAAAGATATTGCTTATGTCGAATATAATAACATATTTTTTTGTACATTATTGCCTGTTTCAATTGACTTCATTACATTTTCACATAATAACATCTTTGTTTTGTTTTCTACCAATAAATATTCCCCTGAAAACAAAGGGCTATATTTTGATTTCAATTAAAAATAGTTCAATGGAAATAATTTAAAACAAATATAAAAATGAAAAGTTTATAAAATAAAATTTATTTGTTAAATATAATAGTCTTCTAATAATTCTAATAAAATCCTTAAAGAACTGATATGTAATCAAAACTTTCTGATCATAATATTTTGCTGGATTAGAAATTTTACCATAAACATTAATTTATATAGCAAAAGTTACATACAAACGTCATGGATAAGTCCTGAAATGTACGTATAATTTCCAATCAGGTAAATCTAAATTTCAGAATTATAAGGAAATAATATTTATAGTAATCATTAGTCCTTTATATTATTCAACCTACTGACGTAACCATAATTTTATTAAACCATTTCACTTCGAAAAGAACAATGATTATTTTCTCCTCTTTATGCCTAAATTAAATTTTCAAATTACTACAAGAAATATCTTATTTCGGTAACTGAACCATATCAAGAACTTAAGACATCCGTTATATTATGTTTCAATAATACCCGTTGTGTGCTATTCAATTTCTCTTCTTTTGTTAACACTATTTCCTCTTTGAATGCTGTTGTACCGTATTTTGACAATCAAATAAATTACAGTTTTTTTTTTTTTTTTTTTTTTTACCAATGCGGAGGCACTTGTAATGAAACATTCGCCTGAACTACGCCGCAGTTTTTGCTGTCCATTTTATTATGAGGGCACCATATAGGTGGACAGCATTACCCCCTATGAAGGGACGACACGAACGGAGGCATTTTTCGTGGCGCAACGCTGGGATTCGATCTGAGCACCCTCATCACCGAAAACCAGCGCGCTGTACCACAGGGCCGCCACAAGCCCAAATTACAGAATTTAAAATTTATGAAAATGGTCTTTCAAAAATTTGAAATGAATTGATAAAAATATTTAATCTATTACTTAAGAACATTTTTGAACAATCGAAAGGTTGCGTGAGTCCAATTGAAAGTGTTCGGAATAAACCAAAATTAAATTTTTTACAGTAACAGAGTTATAAGCGTTTATTTAAAAATGTAAAAGAAAAATAGCATATAATTCTCAATTAAATAATATTATAAAGTAAATACATTTATACAACACAATTAAAATACTTACTACTCTAATAAAAAAACTGTACTAATCTATTTTTCTATTACTTCCTTGCTTGTAGGTCTCATTTCTACGTGTTCCTAGCTAAACAAGCAAAGGAGAGGAACACTAGAGAAGATGAGTAATACGCAGTCTCTGAAATGTGTGTCACTTTAGATTTCTTACTTTAAATTTATCAATGAGCTTTTATTCGTATACGGTAAGTCCTTTTTCCTTCTGTTAAACATCCAACAATATGTAACACCATAATAATCATTAATATAAACAAGCCATAAAGTTTGTGTTAATAAGATTCAATGATTTGATTGTTTAAGTATTTCCAAATGGATTTCAGACGCTTTGTTAAAATTACCCAAAGTAACAATTAGCTTAAGTGATATTTGAAAAAGACTGTAATGCTTTCCAACAATGCCATATTTCCTTAATGTTTTAGGTCTTTATCTTCGAGTAAATAGAAGGAGTGTGTGAATCGAACATTGAGTACACAGTCTATTTCGTTTGCTAGTTATTAAGCAACTCATTCTGAAATCCACTTCTCTTGCACCGTTTCGCATCTTTCCGCCTAACTTCTATTGATATAACGATGCAAGACATTGACGAAATCAAGTGAACTCAAACCCATTGAGCTCGTCTACGACGTTATTTTTTCCCCCTTAAATTTACTCCTCCCCATTCTGTCTTTTTCCTCTCCTGAACATTAAACTCCCCATTTTTACTTCAGCAGTCCTAGGACTCTCTAAAGTCCTAGGACCATTGCCTTTACTGCCGTTTCGAATGAAAGAGGGGGGAGAATGCCTTGTCATTTGGTATTTTTCTAGGATTAGACCCCAACTCAGGCCATTTGAGAACACCCAGTCCGTGTTGATGGCCTCGCAGACACAAGTTCTTGAGTGGTCTAGCCCTTTCTAAGCTACCGTCCGCACATTTTTATATATTTCAGCAGATAAAGTCCTTTTTTCTACTTCGAGGGATTCCTGTCTTTTTGCCCTGCATACTCGAACCAAACACGAAATGAGTTTTTCCTCCTGTTACGCCATTAAAGGTAGAACAAAGTCTTTCGATTAGATTTTATTGAATGTTCTTCCGTCTGATTTTAGTTCTTTTTGTGCTTAATTGTGCGTTTAAATACGCTGTAAAAGCAATTTTATGTTTTTAAAGCAAGAGAAAATCTATAGTATGAGTTCATCATGCATGAGTTGTGGGTTTTCTAATTTCAATTCAAAAGAGCTTCGAATATTTTATCACATTTTAGGATGACTTAAATGTATTTTTGATAGCCTCTTTTCACCTCTAAAATGCTTTCTTTATTCCATAGGTTTTATTTTAGATATAAATTTTGTACCTTTTTGTTTATACAGCTTTTGTTTGAATTTGATCACATATCTAGCTGTGTTAGCTGGTAGACATTTATCTTTAATTTCAAAAAAGGTGAGACGGGATTCACACTTCCTTGATTAAAGTAGTGTAGTTTCTTTTACAAACCACAAAATTCTTAGAGCCTTTTATACACCGAAAATTAGATATCAGCTTTTTAAAACATGTTAAAAGAAGTTTGGTACGGCCTCTTTCAATGTAAGCTTAACAATTTGCAAAGTAATTGCTAATACTATAGTAGTGAATTAAAAACATTGTACTTCCTCTTTCCAACTGTTTTTCCCCGTTGAAATTTTGATTATTTTCATATTTCATAATTTATACCTTAAAAATTACAAGTTATGAGAAAGACGGAGCATGCCTTTTGGATCATAAATTAAAAAATAAGTAATTGTTCAAGTCTTATAATTCTTATGCTAAAGGGTTGTAAAATTGTTTCTAAAGTCCCATATATATAATATATATTTCCTACTTTGCGTATATAGTGCCCCCATTGTAAACAACTAACGATTCTCGTGGTTAAAGTGCTAATGTCTTCATTGATAAGGGCCCTGCATTTGCAAACAAAATTTTGCTTCTATCCATACTACTTACAACAGTACCCAATACTCCATCCTAGACAGCAATTCATATGTCTGAGAGAGTTTCATATATTCCTGAGTCCAGCCTTTATTTAAGTCATCCAATTTTTCAAATTATCTCCTGCGTCATCTGTATCAATGTCATCTGTATCAATCCTCAATAAAAATGTTTCAACACCACAGTTGTTTCATAGATAAAGAATTACTAATATTTGGAAAATCAGCGTCTCTGCCGGGCACATGTTAGGTAGTTGGGGTTGTTCATTTGACATAAATTTCTAAACAGGGGCAAAGCAAGAAATGAAAAATTCATTTTCCAACTTTTAAAAACTGTAGATATTTTTGTCATGGGGCTCCATTTTCCCCTGCCCCAGAACCTATAAATTGGAGAATAATATTTGAAGATGAGCAAGATTAGTTATATATATATATATATATATATATATATATATATATATATATATATATATATATATATATATATATATATATATATATATATATATATATATATATGTGTGTGTGTGTGTGTGTGTGTGTGTGTGTGCACTCGTGATTACCTGTGCTTTATACAAAAAGTAAATTTGTACCCATCTTTTTTAAACACAAAATCAGCATAAGCTATCTTTGAAGAAAAGTTTCAGTGATGCAGTAAAATCACTAAATGATCATCTATGGAGTCAGCACTTTTTTGACGGAAAAGAATGGATATATAATTATACAAACTCCCTAAAATATATATTACTTAAACAAATTTTGTCATTTATTTCATTTATGACCCTATTAATATTTAAGTTGATATCTAATAGATATTTTTCCAATATTAGAGCCTTCATAAAACTCACTTTAAAAAAACCATAATGCAGACACTAAGGAAAACTATTTTCCTAAAATTACATGCGGGGCGGGGAATTAAAAATAAGCCTTTCAATCTAATTAATGTTTACCATGCCTTCAGCAATAACTTGAAATCTGATTGAAATTCCTACTATAAGTGTATTTAAATAAAAAGTCAGATTTCCTAATTGTTGTGACACAATTTTTCTATGTTACGCAGAAATGTAGGAGATAATTTTGTAAGTTTAACCTCTAGGAAGGAATTAGGGGGAACATGAAATAAAACTAATATTAATAAAAAAAAAAAAGCAGTGAAAAAATGTCGATGCATATAAAGGAATACGAAACAGAGTGTTCTAGCAGTCTAACAAAAAGAACTCTCTTCTCCATATTCTTGTGATGGTCATTTCTATTATATGGAAGCAATGTCTTCTATCTTATAAAGCCATCTTCCCCTTTCCCTTCCTTCCAATCTATCTATTCGATAGTCTGACTTAGATAAACAACGGGGAGAAGTTTTCCCCTTTATGAGTAGCTTCCCTGTTTCACGACAACAGTCACCGTACATGTATTTTTGTTTGCAAACATGCTTCAACTGTTCTGCGGTCTTTCCTAACCTGGAGGCTTCTATATGATTTTGGCAAACCTGAACATAAGTTAGGTTTTTCCTTAGTTTTTCGGTTATTTTTTTTATCTCTATTTTTTTCCGTAGGCAGGGAAGAATTAAATTGACTCCTCTTCCGATGATTTTTTCCCCCCGAAAACTCAGTTACGGAATTTTCCCCATCTGACTTGTGTATTTGACTATTGGGAAAATAAATGATTTTTTCTATGCTTGGATAAGAGCATATATACAGTGAAATCAGTGGAAGAAATCAATAACCCACACAAACTCAATAAGATATTGTTAAAACTACTTTAGATGCATCATAAGCATAAAAATATCAAGCTGGTCTTGGAGAATCCGAATTTCAGGTTGTTTCATTAGATTAATAACTCTTCGATACTTTTTGGGGATCAAGGTTAAGTGTTATTAGATTTGACTGAATAAACTAATGCTTCTATTCATATCTTTAGAAACTGTTTCTGTTTCACATAAGGGAAATTAGTAATTTGCCGTTACAACACTTTGTCGAATACAATAAATGCTATTTTCACAAATATGTTATTAAAATTCTTAAACTTACAGTATAAAAAGTAAAACAGATTTCAATGCTGAAACAAAATTTCATGCTCATGATTTTTTTCCTTCTGCAACGCTAATTATTTAGTATCTTTTGATACAGTGAATAAATATGACACCAGTATCTTTAAATTGCTTATCATTTCATTTTTACGTTATAAATAAACTAGTTAAAATGTTAGATGCTTTAACAAACTAAGGGCCCCTCTTAGCTCGTAAATTCATTTTTTATCATATAGAACAGAGGTGTCAAACTCAAAGGCTAACTTGGGCCAAACAAACAAGGTTTAACTATAGGTGGGCCGCCAAAAAAAAAAAACAATATTAATAGAAACGTAGGTTTTTTACAGTATATTACCTAATTACAGTATATTAAACATAAATATACACATCTTGTTTAATAATAGCAAAAAAAGAGTATAATTAATAAAAACACTTAGCTAATTCTTCCTATCTAATTATAATTCTGCGTCGGTTATTTTATTATACATTATTGTGTGCCAATATATTGGCCGGGCCGCAAAAATGTTCGTCGCGGGCCGCATGTGGCCCGCGGGCCGCGAGTTTGACACACCTGATATAGAAGAAACTAATGTCAAGTCAGAAAAAGTAGTATTTTACTAAATGGGGTTAAAGAAAGTTTAACTATGACGCTACTTTAATCACTATGAAATGACTCCTAACTGTATTATTGAAATTGTATGTATATATATATATATATATATATATATATATATATATATATATATATATATATATATATATATATATATAATATGTGTGTGTATTTAAATTTATATATATATATATATATATATACATACTTACATATATACATACATACATGCATACATACACACACACACATATATATATATATGTGTGTGTGTGTGTGTATATACATTCACTGCATGCGTCCGCATTAATTTATATGTATCTATCAATAGATAAATAGACATGTACTCTCTTTCTTTTTCTCTCCCTGAATATAAATTCGTGAGAATTTCCTCCGTAATTCACCTCTAACATTAAAATCTCACCTCTAAGAAGAAATTTTTTCAAGAGAAGAATGAAATTAATCCATACAAAGATTGTGAATATTTATGAAGTATAAATGACTACATATCATTCTGATAATTAAATACTTCTATTCAATTATGACATCATTAAGATAAGAGATTAATAAAAAATTAGGTAATATGAATTTAACAGTAGGAAAATACAACAGCTAGAAAAATCATTTCTAATTTGAAGATCTGAATCTAGATGTGTTTGCGTGATTCCAAAGAAAATGATTAAAAACAACGTAATGAATAATTATTGATGCATTATCTTTATTGCCGACTAGCCACATTTTTGTTGAAGTTATGTGCAAGCAACAAGATCTATATTTATTAAATATTTGTATCCTGATCTACCAAAAAGCAACTAATTCAAACATGGCCTGATTTTCAAAATATTAAAACTGAAAAGTTCATTGAAAATATTTATGAAGGAAAGTATAGGTATTGGGCTGATATGTATGCATATAATATATACAACACTTAACGCTACTTTTTCAAAAATTAATATCACAAAGATACGTAGATATCGATAAATAAAAAACATTTAAAAAAAAATATACAGATGTTGATATCAGTGGCGTTTTTGTTCCCTTAAATATCAAATATTTGGTTCTTTTTTTTACTGCTGAGTAAATAGACGTTTCGGTTTAAATATCGAAGATTATCAATTAATGCTAAATGAATTTGTTAGCAAGTAAGACCATTTATAATTTATAAATTTTACATACGAATTATAAAATTGTTGAACAAATTAAATGATATAAGACTTGTAATTTCGTCTCTTTTAACAATTTGAGAAATGAGGAGTAGTAAATATTTTTTGAATATTTCTGATCTGAAATTTGTGCAGCTCGTCACTTACATAAATCTTTGTGGTTGAGCAGCCGCAAGACTTTTTCGGCTGCTCAGTGTATCCATGCAGATGTAATAGCTCATCAGATATGGGGCCCCAGCAAAAGGGGCCACACCCGAAAGCTAGGCGCGGTTCGTGCACAAAAACATGGGCGGCGCTAATGCCACGCTATATCATTAACCACTAATTATTCGGCTATCGGTCACTAAAAGGGGCTTTGCGCGCTAATGTTTCGATCGAAATTTGGAAGCTACTACGAAGTGCCAAACCTGAAAAATGGAATTCCCCTTATCTGTGAAATAGGCCTCACCAAAAGGAAATGTTCGCTTTCATTTAAAGCCATGTTTACAGTAACAGGACTTGATGCCTTTATTATTACATCCGATGCTCAAATTATATGTGCTTCTGAAAACTATCGTTTTCATTGACAAACAAGAATCACGTAAAATCACCAGTTTTGAAAAGAAATCTTGGAATTCAACTTTTATGGGCTTTCATAAATAAATATTTCCTCCTATTTATCTTTTTCAATACTTTATGTTAAAAAGTAGTTATTTTTAAAAAAAACTTACCGAGGATTAGATGCTCAATAAATAATTAAATTCATTGTACATTTTCTGTATTATCTTATTTAAAATGTATCTACTTAATGTATGAAAGAATATATTTTAAACAATCTTTTAGAGCATGAAATAATTTATATTACAGCATAAATTACTGACAGTAACAGTTACCTATTTTTTTTATCATAATTTCAAACTGCAACTATCGAGTAACATTATTTCTCTTTTTTCATTCATGTCGCTTTGTCTTTTTTTATGTTGCCATTTCTATTTGCTATTATTTGATACTTTTATTTATTTCATTTATGAAAACTTAAGCCTCGTATTTTATCAGATTAAAATTTTGCTAGTGTTATTATGTCTTAGAATGAGTTTAAAAATTTTAAATGATCAGAAAATTCGGTAACTTTGAGATCTGATTTCAAAAACTAGTAGAAGGGACTCCCAGATAATATGGTAATATTGGTATAGATTCTTTCCCTTTGTGTATGCGTCTCAAAAAAAAAATGGTTACGGAAATATACATGTTCTTTCCGAGATCAATTCAGACATTCTTTCACCATAGGCTGTGGCGTAAGGACTAGAGAATTGATATTTGTTCTTTTCCGGACAATATTGCTTTCAAATAAATAATAATACGGAACGCTGTTTCAGCTAGCATTGAAATCTTTGGAATCCAGAGTTAAAATGGATTACAAAATGCTTTATGTATCTTGTTAGAAGCTATTTTTTGGTGCCCCAAATATCAATTTGTTATAAATTTGAGTGTTAATTTTTTTTATCGGTTGTGAAAGTAGGTGCAACCTCAAGTGGTGGTTGAGTGAATATCCAAGAAGTTGATTGTTTGGAGACACATGTGATGTAATTGGTAATTGGTAAGAGAGGCATTATCTGAGTCCAAGTCCGCGTGTTTTCCCCCGTGTGGTTGTTAAGGCTAAGATTTGGAAGTTGCGAGGATTTAAGTCATCTTGCATCCTTATTCGATTTTTACAGTTCTTTCCATCTTTGTTGATGGAGCATTTCACCCCAGATGTACGTGTTATAGATATCTCTTTTTCTCCATTACTAATCCCTTAGCGCGCCAATTTTCCCGAAAAACGCATATCCACATCAGGAGAGTGGATCTATTTTTTTGCTTGTTTATCTTAGTGTCGCTCCCAGTGTGTCTCTAGCGACTAGCCGAAATCCGAATTATATAATTTGATCTCTTTTAAATCTCATATCGAGAAATGTAGTGGAAGTTTTTAGCCGTGTGCGACAAGAACTCGTTATAAATAAGAACGGGGAAAAGAAGTGAACAAACAAAACGGCGGAAATGAAAAGCGAGGGGAAAAAAAGAGTGCGAGATAAAAATCCCGAAACAAAAGGTAAATACGCCACGGAAGAAATAGATGGAGATAAGCAAAATGGAATGAAAAAGAAATAAATAAATAAATAATAATCGTGAGGGGGGAAAAAGTGAGTGTGTGTTGGCGTAATTGTATTGAGAAGCTATTTGTATACAAGTCCTCTCTTGGTTTATGAGCCGAGTGATTTTTGTTAATGAGGCTGTCAACGCACTCTATCGAGTCGCATGCTCCGGGGATCTCCGGAGCCAGGCGTGCGGTGCTGATGAGAGTGGGTCGCCGCGGGCCCGATGCCGTCGGCCCCGGTTATTACTTCACATTAGAAACGGTATTAGGCAGCAGCGGGGTAGAGACACCAGGGACAGGCGTGGAAGAGGAGGCCAATTTTCCAACGTCTTCCGCGTGGAGAGGGGGGCGCAACGAAAAGATATTTGCGCTCGGCAAAACTTGGCAAAAGCATTTCCCCCAGGCTTCCTGGGGAATAAAGGAGCTTTCATTGCCTCTGCACATTTGCATTTGTCCTCGTAATCTACCGGGTTCCCCTGCAACCATCAAACGGGCCTACGCTCGCCTCCATTTGATTTGCCTTTTGTCTTAGTTTCCTCGAAACTCTATTATTTCACACTATTTCCCCTTAACCAGTGAACTTGAGGGGTCGGCGCTAAAAGAATCAGCTTGTTTGTTTTTCATATTTCCGACACTCTCCCTTTTTCTTCTCCCAATTTATATTCTTTTGCATATTCATTTGCTTTCGTTATGAGCTCTTTTCCCCTGATATTTCTACCAAACATGGTCATTAAAGCACTACGCCAAAGCCTCTCCGAACAGTCATTTCTGACACGAGGACAGTAAGTAACAAATAGATTTTCATTTCCGGACATTTTTCTTTCCATTTGGATCGCGCCCGCAATGTTTTTAGCACCTCCGATTCCCCCAATGGACGATGGATGGGAATTGCAATTTCAAGCAGATTTAATTGAATTACAATCTGCTGTGAGAATATCGCCAAAAACTTGCTATCGTTTCGACGACGACTACATACAGTTAAGGACATATTCAGGATGACATTTTTCTACTATCACACTAAGAATAAATACTCTTACACTGCGTTGCTATTATTTTTGAAATCACTTTTGCATAAAGTTGATTCCAATTAATTCCACACAAAGATGTCATTGGACGGCTTTTTTGATACCCGAAGTACTCTTAGGCGTCACATAACTAAGGGGTCATACTTAAGGGGTCAGGTACCTTTTAAAGACCAAGAGACTTACAAACATATTCTATCACCAGTAGTTTCTAAAATAATTTATTAAGAAATATGTAAATTTTACTGCGAGTTAAACACACTTTCTTCTTTATAAATATGGCTCTTAATTTTTTCTGGCTTGGGGAAATTTTTTTTATTTTTTTAAAATTTGAACCATTGTTTTTTTCAATTTTATGTCATTGCTCAGACTTGCGTCCGTATATTAGTGAATATACATATTTTTTTAATTTTAAAATTGAGTTGCATAATATATCTTTAAAACGATGAACGTTGAAATCAAAATTCTTAGTTCTTCGTAGAGAAAAATTATTTTTTTTTTATTATTTCAAAAATGTTTTTGATAAATTTTATTATAATTCAAATTTTTATAGTAGGAATGACATAATTGTTCGTCATTTTAATGATCCATGTTTATATTGAACGTGTATAAAATTTCATGGTATTCTAGCCAATTGTTCTGGTAATATCATGCGCGCAATCACATAACAATGATAAAAACAATGTTTAAAACTTTTAAAAATTAAAAAATTAAAAAATTTAAAAATTTAAAAATTTCTCTTCAAACTAGAAAAAATTGAGTGCAATATTTAGAAAGAAGAAAGAATGTTTAACTCACAGTAAAATTTGCACATTTCTTAATAAATTATTTTAGAAACTACTGGTGATTGAAAATAGAATATGTTTGTTGAGTCTCTTGGTCTTTAAAAGGTACCTGACCTCTTAAACATATTTGCTGTTGTTGTTATTATGGTAATTTTGGAACTTAATTCATTACACTTGCAGCCGTCACTTCTGGCCATTTATTTAAGGTGGCACAGTATAGGTGGCCAGCATTACTCCCTACAAGCCGGTCCCGTAATTTAGAACCGAGTCAAGTGCCAAGACCGGAACACTTGACCCCGCACCTCCAAAGGTAAATTTGAGAACTTGGAGGACTTTGCAACCACGACGGATTTTACGTGCACCAGCCGCCATTAGTGTACACGGTGAAGGATTTGCAGCGACGGGCATCGAACCAGAGACGTTCATCTCACTGGCTCGCTACCGTTGCCAACTGGATAATCGCGCTCATTTTTAAACAAGTTTGAAATTTGACATTTTGGTCAAATTTTAGAAGAGAAATTTTGATCTTATTTTGAAAGGAACTTCTAAAATATTTTCTTGTAAATTTTAAATCCTATCCAAATAAATTCATGACCGAGTATTTATCTCTACTGAAGAACACAGTAATCTACAGCTAAGGGCTCCAACCTCAATGATTTGTCACTGGTGTGAAACTTGTGTCTTAGATTAACTCTACTTAATTGGACGCATTACTAATTTTAGGCGCATCGAAAATGATCTCCTGTGTCGCTTTGCTTTTTGACTTTTGAATTTTCAACTATACATTTCTGTAGAGGATTTCCCATTTCCGTTTTATGCTACAAAATCTATCAAAACTTCACGATAAATAATTTTATTTAAAATAAACACAAATAACAGGGGACAAACAACATTGATATTTTTTACGGTAGAAATATTTAATTTAAATTATTTAATTAATCAACCTAACGAGACACTGGTTGCTTGAAATATTAATAAATATGAAGTATACATTTCTTAAACACGTTTTAAATTAAAATTAAGGATTAAATTCCAGCTCTCTTTATCACAGTTCATAGCTAGTAATAGAATCTATCAAATTTAAAGCTTATGTGGCTATGTAAAATGAATCATTCTGAGGTAATTTTAATTTATTTCAAGGAATACTTTAAAAGACATTCTAATCCTTTGGCTTAGATGAAAAACTTGATTGAAACTTTAAATTAATGAAATCAGTTATATTTCATGCAACAAGTTTCTCTTTAGTTAAGACTCACTACGAAAGCTTAAATATTAAATTGCAGTTTCATATTTATTTTATGCATATACATTTTTGTTCTGTAGATACTTTAAACAATTGTAAGATAGACCATCTGTTAGTGTAAATACAAATGCAATATTTTTCAATATTTAATTTTGTTTTTGATAAGAGAGAGGGAGTAGTAAAGGAATCTTTTTTTTATCATTTTGCCACCTGAATACGAAAGCGCAAAAAATATGTAATGGGGAATTTTTACTTTAATTGAGAATCATACCATATACCTTCCCTTTCAGAAAGCCGCATAATTTATTTGACTTGTTTGTATACCTTTTATGAGTTGTAAAACAGGGAGGTATAATGTTTCAGCTTGCAGCTCTGGGCACTAAAACAGTACTTTATCTTTCCGATCTCAGTTTTGTTGTAGATATATTTATTTAAGGTTTCATCGGTGATATTTGGGGCTGCATAAGAAAAGTCCTGTGCTTCTTTTTTTTTTATCAAAATCTTATTTTATATTCTGAATAAATTCTATTATTTTTGTATTATTTTTCATCAAAATATATATTACTAGATTCATTTTTTTTCCTTTTGATCAAGTTTAAAGTAATGAATAGTTTTCCCCCCAAGGTAAAAATCACTGATTCTTGCTAGATTTCTCTTTTTTAAGACACTGTAGAATTTTACGAAAAAAATTGTTTTTTTTTTGTTATATATATTTTCTACTAAAATTTTCCTGTAGTTAGTTTCGTAAATCTTTATCTGAGAATTAAAAAAAAAATTGAGAACACAGTCATGAAGAATTCTTTGATCTCGAACATAATTAAAGTATCCAATACTTTTTATGTTTAGCATTTAATTGAGCTTCTGCCAAAATTAATGATATGGATGAGTTATTGATTCAACAGTCAAACCTTTACATGTCTGACATCAGAATGGCGAAATAGTATATTTTAAACACTGTAAGTCTTTTTCACTTCTAAATCTTTTTTTTTGGAATGCAGTATGACTTAAAAATATTAATATGTATCATAACTTGAATGATTTTATATTGTGGTCAGAGAATAGGATTTCTTAATTCAAGATTCAAGGTACTACATTGTAATTGCACTCCGAAAGTTATTTTAGGAGTGTGTTTCATTGGCAGATTGTCAATTTAAGGTATTTAAAAGCATTTAAAATGTACTGTTAATTTATGCATAATGTTAAAGGGCCCCGGGTTGCCCCATTTGGTCGGCAAAACTGTACTGTCCGTCCGGCACCTAAAACCGAATGGAGGAAATAAACCCTCGGCTGAGTTTGCAGGTTTTGCTACGCAGCGTCTGGTCTTCATGTTCTTCCTTGCTATTGGACTATTCATCCGGGACGTTTATCTTGTTGAATTATGTATAATGTTAACTTACTAAATAGCTAAAATTCCTTACTTTTTAATCCCCACCAGACTTCATACTAAGTACAAGAAATTTTTCTTGCGAAATTCCTCGAAATGAGCATACAGCAACTGCGGAATTTTACAAGTTCTCCCAAAACTACTGCTTTACTACTTTCCTTTTAATTCTAATTCAATGTTCCTCAATCATAAATCGAGAATTATCAATACATCCTAAAACTCAAAGCATACTTTCTGCTACATTACAAAGTTGATCTTCCTTTATTTTACTTTATGAACTCACATAGTTCACACAGTTTGTACACATATGCAGCCACTCACAACATAACTTTAGATAGAGAGAAAGACAGCGATATTGATAAATGCATTAAGACTAGATATATACAGAAAAGGAGAAACAAATTGGCAGACTGGTTGAAAGATGTTGTTAATATATAACTATCCAGAAAGTCAATTACTATATACACAATATTTACAATGGCTAAAAAAAACTCTCTGCAATCTACTGGGTCAAAAACTAAGACGTTTGAGAATTTTTCATTAAAAACATAGGAGGTAAATTAAAAATTATTTACATAGTATTCAAACTCTTATCTTTAACAACAACAGATAATTTTCAACAGACAGTTCTATCCTGTGTTTTTAATGTAACTAAATGTGCGTGTAATATTATATATATATATATATATATATATATATATATATATATATATATATATATATATATATATATATATATATATATATATATATATATATATATATACATATATACATATACATATATACATATATATATATACATATATACATATATATATACATATGTACATATATATATACATATGTACATATATATATACATATGTACATATATATATACATATATACATATATATATATACATATATACATATATATATATATATATATATATACATATAATATGTATATATATATATACATATATATACATATATATATATATATATATATATATATATATATATATATATATATATATATATATATATATATATATATACATACCACTTAGTTATGTTTTTAAATGTGATTATATTTGATTTTAAATTTTGTTCAATCCCTCTCATAATTTTTCTTTTTAAAAAAGTCTAAGTCCTGCAATGTATAATTCATAGAAATACGTAAAAGCTCTTTCCCGAACAACAAGACTAGCAACCTTACTATTAGTGATACCATTTATTAAACAGAAAACTAAAGATACTTACATAAAGTTTACCAGAATGTAAAAAAAAATACAAATATTATATTCTCAACTTTCCTTTGCTTACTTTTCCTTGAATTTGTATTAGTTATTTTACGTTAATGAAATCGGAATATCATGCACAATAATTCATACCAAATCTCTTAAGACGATAATATTCAGCATTAGCTATTTGCTTGAGGCCGAAATACTTTTATGAAATAATATTCTTTGCATTCATTGGGATGTGACTTATGTTTCACTTACTTCAGGAAATTGAAGAAAAAATTACATTCATATGTTACAAGGATACATCGAAGTTACTGGAATCCCTTCGTATACACACACACACACTCATTTTATATATATATATATATATATATATATATATATATATATATATATAATATACGACTGCATATATAGTGAAATTTCTCTATGGCAGCCAGTCATGGTTCTATAAAAAGTGGCCGTTTTGAGGGGTAGCCGCTGAAAAGAGGGTAAAATAACGTTCGCTATGGAGTTTATTCAGTCTGTTCTGAACAAAATAAGGACGTCTTGCTGGAGTGTCCGGCTAGAGAAATTTCCCTATATATATATGTAATATATTAAATATTATGCCCTCCATTCTAGCATTTAAACTCCCTTTCCTAAATCCAATCCCCAGTAATATTAATTTTCGCATGCTTTTGCATTTCTACACGTGTATCTCTTCGGATTCAAGAGTGGGTTAGTATCGCGAGCCCCAAAATCTGCTGACCTTACAAATAATAGTCACATGTCTACCTCTCGCCTCTCGCGTTTAATGTTGAAAAGTGATATTATTCCGAGCCGTTCTTCTGAAACGAATGGATGTACTTTTGTCGCTCTTATAAACGATTCGGCCAGACTGCATCAAAATGTTATTCCTTTCAGGCTGAGTCTAGCTCCAGCCATGTAAATATGAGCTAGTTTTCCCTTTCAGATAATAATTTAAGGACGTGATGTGATGTAATGTGTATATTGCATATATATATATATATATATATATATATATATATATATATATATATATATATATATATATATATATATATATATATATATATATATATATGTATATATATATATGTGTGTGTGGAAGAGAGGGAATATATTTTTTATACATTATCTAATAAATATTTATTAATGTATATTTTAGGATTCATACATTGTATATATGCACTTACTGCATTTTGTTCGCTCAAGAATTACATCTTTATATTTTCTCAACAATTATGCTGTTATGTACCAATAAGGGATAATTTAATAGATTAGTTTACAAAAAAAATGGACTCCTGTTCCTTTTATGTTGAGAGGCCAAATATGGTAAAATTTTCTTGACAATAAATATCTTATAAGAAATTCTGAAACTAATTTCGGTGAAACATCCCCAAACAGGCTTCAATGATCCATGATTTATGAGGCTAATTCACCTTTTAAATTTTAAATTGCTCTCAACAATTATGGTAAAAGGAAAACTCCGGCTCATTTATTTTAAGAAATGATATGTCCTCCTTAGGATATGTTTGTGTTTCTCTCCGGTTTTATGTATTGTCGCAATCTCCGTGTACTTGGATAATTGATATACATACTCGTATAGTATAAAACATTAAATATTTTTAGAAAATAATGAGTATAAAAATTAAAACTAATTATCTTATTAAATCTCTTAAGATTCCAGTTTTGAACTAGACATCTTAACATATAAGCTAGTGCGAGATATTCAAAAACGTAATGCAAATTATAGGTAAAAATTTTCATAAATTTGCCGGAGATTTTAAGCTCCGATGGGATGTAATCGTAGAATAAAAACTAAAATATTTATTAACAATATTTTATCTAGTTATTTATAATCGTTAGAGGGCAAATGATTAGTACTCCAAGAAATCTACCTAACCTAACCAACTGATTATTTTCAATGGACTGATGGCGGGTTTTCTGGTAACAAGGGGTAAGATTTGAATTTGAGTTTTATATGTCAACCTCCAGTATGTTGTAGAGTCGAAGATACTTTTCAAGAAACATTATCATCTGTATAGTGCAGTAAATGTCTTTCTACATATACAACAAAAAATACTAGTGCTGGTCGCTGTAACACATTTATATTTTTGTAAAGATTTAGATGACTTCTCGTCTTGGTATTCGTTCTTTCCCAAGGTCAAGAAAGCGGAGATGGGTACCACCGGCCCTGGTCCACATCGGATTGTTGAGCCGTGAGTTTAATATATATATATATATATATATATATATATATATATATATATATGTGTGTGTGTGTGTGTGTGTGTGTGTGTGTGTGTAAGTAAGTTAGATTAAGATATTAAGGTCCTCTTATAACTACTATATTTCCTTGTCCTGTGAATACTTCTTTTAATAAATTTATTCCCCCCTTTTTATCAAGCTTTTAAACAGTTCCTTTTTGACATTCTCATGTCTGTACTCATAGACATGTTAGTTTTTTATTTATAACTCATCCATAATTGGTGCCTTTACACCAAGATTTTGAATAGCTATAATTATTTCTTTAAAAAATTTTCTCATCTCTCAGTCCTTTCCTGGTAATGTTGTGCTAATTTGGAATAACAAATGAACCATTTGATAGCCCAACGATGGAGTGAATAGATTTCTAAAATTTGTATTTCTGTACTACATGGCTGAAAATGTTTTGACTCGTTAAATGTTAAACCTACAGAAGGACTTTATCTGGGGTCTTCCGACTATGATCTTGTACAGTAATTATAAAAGAAGGCCTAAACTATTGTACAGCCACATACAAAAATTTACATTATGTACTACTTTTAAGAAAAGCATGAACAAAAATTATACTAATCTATTATCAAAAAACGAATCTCATAGAAATTAAATTTTAATAGAATTGCTTCCATAGTAAGGCGCAAAACGCAGGGCATTTCACCCAAAGAAGAAAAAAATGCAAAAGTTTCAAGTGCACATGAACATGAGGGAAAAACACATTAGAATTGCTAGTGAAATGAAGTTTAATGATAGCATGTCTATGAATACAGAGTCAAAATTAGGAATTACTTTTAAAAAATGGATTGTAACAGAGCGTTTAAGATAAACATGTCTTTATTCTGTAATGATTACAACTTTCAGAAACTCTCCTTCATTAAACAATAAAGCCAGAGCTGTTAAGAAAAGGTACTGTCATAAAAAGGGAGTATAAATGAAATATGGCTTTCACTAACTCTATCAATATAGACTATCGGAATATCTTTTGTAACTAAAACCAAAAATTAAGCGCTACAAAGCAAATAAGTTACAAACACATTAAAAAATCATTACATGATACAACTGTGTTATCGGAAAATATGCTTTTCGCCCCTCAAAAATGTGTTGGAGTTCTGTACATTCTGATGTACTTATGGCAAAACCAAAAATGGGTGAAATGCTAATAAACGTTTCCCTTAATTGCTATCACTCTTTGCTAGGTAATTAATTTTGCCTTAATTTAACTTTGTTTTCTTTCATGGCTTAGAATCGTATTTTGTATTTTTTACCAAGCTTTAGAAGTATCTATTTATTTATTTTTTAACTTTTAGTTTAATGTAGTGTTTTTGCCGGGGCCGTAACTTTTCTCTCCGTGACATATCTTCAGGAAATATTGTTTTATTATGTTATTTATATATTTTATATATATATATATATATATATATATATATATATATATATATATATATATATATATATATATATATATATATATATATATATATATATATATATATATATATATATATATATATATATATATATATATATATAACTAATATGTACATAATAAATGTTGCTGGGAAAACTTACTTCACTTGAGTCGATCACCCGAAACGTTATTAAATATAGACATTGAAGTGATATGTTATTAATGCGTGTGGAACAATTCTACCTGCTGACCATTTATTGAGGCGCTGCTTCATTTTTCAAGATCAAAGATTGTTAGCAGCGTCCTTTAAAGGTTAGATCCTCTCTAGTAGTTCCCCCCTGGAAAGTGGAGGGTACAGACATAAAAGCACTGTGCATGTGAACTGAACGACGCCTTATAAATCCTTTATGAGAAGCCAGTGATGGCTCCGAGTCGGATAAGTGCAGAGTACTAGGCCGAATCTAAACTGAACCATTTATTTTTATTTCGGCATGTCGTACTGCTCCCCATCCATGCTTTTCTATCCCAGCTCTAGTACTGTTCTACCGGTAGACATGCATTATGTCTCAGGAGTGGAGGGGGAGCTGATGTACTGCCTGTGTGTCAAGTAGGGTGACTGGGGGATCGGGTCATAATCAATTTTTTTTTTCCACCTAGGTATCAATAGATCGAAGTGCGTTAGCTCGTTAGATCCTTCGTTACGATGAACCACCCAGTTCGAGTCTTGGGGGAATCTGTATTCATGTAGCAAGTAATCAAAATAGAGGAGAAATTTCAAACTCATGTATCAATGCAAACTCAGTTTACGATTCAATATTGGAATATTTTGCTTAAGAGTGCAGCTACAGAATCAGACCGAAGTTTTTCTCAGCATTTATATTTCTTGACAAACTCATTTTTTCCCCAGTTTTATGTATATTTATAGTGATATGTTTAATATAAGGACATGCACAGATGTTACTTTTCGATTAAGAAGGAAAATGGAATTCTGAACTGAAATAATAGTCATAGGACTTGGTGTTTTTCACTGTATTGAGATGGAATGGGATAAACTGATAATTTTTAAAGTCACTGTAATGCATCAATACTAAGCCAGTTATGTTTCAATCATAAGGTGTCTGTATTTAGGCTTTTATATTTTGGTGGTGCTGCCTTTTAAACTTAATGCTTTAGAGTGACTTTATAGTCACTTTTAAATGGATGTAATCTAAAAACAATAGTCATTTAATATTTCAAGAGAAGCCCATTTTTTTCCGAATTTTACATGCACATCATAGTTACAAGCTTCGGTAAAATATAGAGCGAACAATCTATCTCTAAATGCACGATATTAAAATGCATCAAGTTTTAAGGAGTATGTTTGTTGTGCCATTGGATAAGTCACAGAAAAGCTGGATATTCTTCTGCTTATAACTAGGTATACGTTATTTTCGTAGTTACGAAATAGATGCGAATAAATGCGTAATTTGCCGATATTAGCGAATAAATGCGAAAATTATTGTTTTACTACTTTTCGACAAAAACTCGGTGATAAACGGATTTTTTGGCGAAATTAGGTAATAATAGTAATAATTTATTAACATAATTGCTTAACTAAGACCCTCCACGGTCTTTAAATGAGACCTCGCTCTCGAAATTTGCTTATTTTTTATTGCTAAAGACTTGAGGAAGAGAATGTAAAGACTACTACAATGTTAGCTTTTAACTAAGAATTTTGATACCTAACCAAGTAAAAGTAAAATTTTGATTTTCTTTAATAAATGCGAAATTTTCGAGTTTATATTTTTGCTTTGTTTTTTGCGAATAAATGCGAAATTTTTTATATTGTAATTTTTTTGCGAAATTTATGTACCCCTTCTTAAAACTGATACAGAAACTAATATTCTTGTGCTTAATCGAGACAAAAAACTCAACGTCGGTAAAAAACTTTGCCAAACTGCATTGATCGGAAATCTGCGACTAATGAAATGCACAGAAGTTAAATTTTCGTTCCTATTCTATGTTAGTATTTCCTTGTGTCAAGAGTTTTTTCGGTTTCTTTCCGAATTGTACTTGCCCCAAACGAATGTTAGATGCAGGCAAAATTCCCCCCGCACCATAAATTGAAGCGATATTTCCGTCTACGAGCCCCTTTTTGGTGGTATCATTTTTCAGGGGGCTGCAAGGGAGACGCAGCTTGGGACTTGGAGCTCAGAAGAGGAGGCCGATTCTCATGAGGTTGGAAGAATATATTCTCACTGATTCAGACGGGAAATACACCTCGTCGAAAACTCATGTTTTTAATTTTCATAAGTGTTGGAAAATCCTTGAATTTTATGTAAATCAAAAGAGCTTTCCCTCCAAAATTGGCACGGGAAAAAACACCAACTCGAAACATTTTTTGAGAGCATTTTGAGAATGAGGCTGTCAGTAAACAAAATTTATGCTTTATTTCAAGTAAATAGACTTAAATTTATTTTTATATTTCTATTTCTGTTATTTCAAAATAATCTTTATTGTATTACGCTTGTTGGATACAAATTTTGAAGGGGTATATAAGAAAATGCCTTTCGTTAAATAATGTTAAAAAAATGATAAGTACAAATTTATTGAAGCTATGACGCATATACCTCTTATATAAAACGTGTGTTCACGGGCACTCTTATATATGTTTGTATGCGCAAAATAACTTCATGAGTATACACACACACACACATATATATGTGTGCGTGTATGTGTGCGTATATATGTTTGTGTATATGTGTGCGTGTGCGTGTTATTGGTAGGTATTATATATTCGATCACTTTATATATATATATGTTGAAATATGGTTTTCGTTATTTTTACCGTCCTATTTTGGTTTTTTCTTTCAATTTTCAATCAAATGGCACTCAAACCATTTTTTCACATCAAGAATATAAAAACAAGATTCAAACTTCTCAGTGGCACTAAAACAACGTCTTGGGTGTAAGTTTAAAATTTTGTAGAGTATATAATAATTTAATGAAAATAATAAATTGAGATTAGAAATGTTAGACATAATGTATTAATTTAGCAGTGCAAAGAGCTTGCAGCTGAGTGACTGTAAACTGATTACAAATTTGAGCAAGAAGTATAAAGAGGAAGGGCTAGAATAGACTCATTCTGTATTTGAAATGAACTCATTTCTTAAAATAATCTCAAAAAAATCATTTCTCCTGTTTGGTAGAGGAGTCTTAAAATGTCTTAACCAATACTCTTAGCTTCTAAACGTTTCTCGTATTTCAAACATATATAAATAACAAATATGCCTAGTTATTGTATAGATAACGTCCACTAATTTTTTAAAAAGGTTAATATACCTGGATATAAAGCATTTTGAGCAAATATGGGAAGTCTGAAAGCTGTAAAATGTAAATAAATTTCAATTATGGTTGTTGATCTATTCCTTAAAAATGAATTTAACACATTTTTTTATTTTTTACATAAATAAAACCTTTACGGGAAAAATAAAATTTTTGAACATACTTCGAAAAAGTTTCATAGAATATTTCCCCCGTGGTTTTACCAGTGTGACATACAATTAAAGGGACTTTTAAAATTTCCCAAAATTTTAAAAAGAGGGAATTTTTTATAAATGTTTAGTGCAATTTAGTGCTTACGCCAGAGACCCAACACTCAATTCAACTAATGATATTTTAATTTTCTTTATACTATATCCCTTTTAAGGGCGCCGTTTGCACAGTGCGAACGCCTAAATCTACATTTCTTCTCACTTGCATTCAATGTATTCCAGTTAAATGAACAGAACGGGGCTAGTGCTACCATCTGTTATCAGTTTAAAGAAGTAAAAACATTTTGCAACCTTTAATTAGAAATTTTTAGGTTAAAAAAATCTGCACCGTGCAAACTCGGGAGGTTGTTGCCCCTGAAAGGGATATACTACTGGGACAATTATTTGTGTTCTGAACTAAAAATTTTACAATAGTTCAAAAAATCATTGAAATGTACCAAAAAAAGAGGAAAAAACAGATTTTTTTTAAAATGTTACATTTTTAAGTACAGGTACCCGTAGAATGGTTAAATTAACACATATCGGTTAGTCTTTAGTTCAAAACATAGTTACAAACATGTGAAACACTTTTGCAAAATTTCATTAAAATTCATTGAAAACTTTTTAAATGATTAGCTTTCTCGTGTACAAAAGTAACTGAAAAATTAGTTTTCCAGAAAATGCATTTAAAGATGCTACTTCCGGTCTTTTAACCTGGATTTCGGTTTATTAAGTTCTCATCCAATGATCGTACGAATAAAAGTAAAGCTGTTTTCGAATCCCAAAAGATTGGCCTTCGAAATAAAGCAATAAAAATAATTTCGAAATTTTGCACCAAAACAGCCATTTCAATGTAGGCAATCCCCGTAAGTTACGAAAACACGAGTAATCGTAAAAAAAACTATGAAACCACAAATTTTTTGGAACTGGTCTGATCGTTGCCGCTATTAATTTATTATCATATTGGAAAAATCTGGCGTTTAAAAGGCATGAAAAAAAAGTAAGGAATATTAGGTATTTTTATGCTATGTTAGATTTTTTAATATCAAACATTCTGAAACGCCTGTATCACAGTACCGGACTATGGAAAACTACCGGACAACTGGAATATATTCGGATCTGGGGATTTCTGAAGATAAGACTTGCCTGAATATAATTTACCTTTGGGTACTAAGTGGATAGGAAGGGAATGATCTTATGAATATTTTTAAGTGCTAATTAATTATCAGATATTATAAAATATTTGTTAATCAGTACTAAAAGGTGAATCAAATTATTCAACATTTCAACAGAGATTTTTAACTTTTTGTAAAACCTAGTTGCTAAACCAACTGCTCACAGTAATCAAACTTTTATTACTGTGGAAAGTTGATAAAGTTTCAGTTTCATTTACAGAAAAAGATTTCAATAACACTGTAAAAACTATTAAACTGTATTTATCAGTATGACACATTAAGGAATCAGCTCACCTACATTTGATGCTTGGAGATTTTCCAGAGAGTTCCCCTGATTTCTGATGAAACTGGTTGTTTAATATTTCGATTACAAGCTGGTAAATTTGCCTAAAATGTAAAACTGAATTTTGCAAACGAAAAGAAAAATCTTTCCAGCCAATTCCCATGATAATGAAATGCTTTTTTAATTTTTATTTTTCAATAATTTATCGTAATTTATTTATGTGTCACGTGCAGCTCATTATTGTTTATAAATATAAGCATACTCGTATGCAGCTAAAAAAAAAGAATCGTAACTTGATTTTCGCATAAGAAGTCTCTCCGAAAATGAAGTGAAAAGAAACATTAGGCAAATAAATCAAAAAATTGAAGAAAAGAAGCTAAGTTAAGATCACCGGAAGATTCAATTTCTTTCCAAATAATGAGCCAACCACACAAATTGCTTAAACTTCGTTAACATAAATAAAAAGGGGACTCGATAAAATATCCAATTAACATGATTTTATTAACAAGTAATCTGGCGGTCTATGTTTTTCCCTCCATTTAAAATAAAGACTCCAACTCTTATTTTACCCTAAAGTAAATCTAAGAGAGGCCCATTCTCCAGGCTTATGTCGTTTGAAAATCTTTTTCTTGCATTTTTTTCTTTCACCTGATAGACGCACGGGGCATTTTTTTTCCCTCTTCGCCACAGACATCGCTCAAAAAAATTTAATTTTATTATTACTGTGTTGATCTGCAAATAAAAATGCGCCTGTAATTCAATAACTAAAAGTGCAAATCTGTAGTAAGCTGCTTTGATTAAATTAGCAGAGGGACTTTAATACAACACCGCTCAGGTAAGTGCACACGCTGAGGAAATGTGATGTGAAAAAAATTGCGGCAAAAAAACCACAATAAAAATAAACTGTTAACGCATAATATAAAATTACATTTACTGATACGAAACAATGCCAAAAATTTGTTTCGAGTCGCGGCCGCTTTTTAGACACAACGGGGAGAATTTTTTAATCACAGATTGTGTTACCGACGGAAAACTTAATTTGCATACATTTTAACGATGCTGTTTCCCCCATTCTTATTCAAATTTTATTAGGGGAATTGTCTTCCTATTATTGCCATAGCTTCCGATTATCTTTTTTTATCCACATTTAAGAATCTTTCTTCCCTTGCGCTGTCTTTTAACTCGAGCTGCACAGGAATTTTATTAAATCCTCTGAAGCATGGCTTGGACTCATTAAGGCACTGCATTGATTAAGACAAGGCTTGAGCTGCTACAGTTTTACCCTAATTCTCGGGTTTTTTCTCTACCTTTTATATTCAGCTCTCGTGTTGAAAAAAAAAGGGGGAACAAGGGAGAAAACGTGATGCAAGGGGCATAAAAAAGCATTTAATTATTTTTTTTAACGTGTAAACTTCGTAGGAGAAGAAAAAAGCGCTCGAATCTAACACCCACGGTTTTGTTTTTCTAATACGAAAAGAATCTTATTAAAACAATGAATTTTTTTTCAGACCTTGTCTTTTGAAGTTTCTGTTAGGGTGATGACCTTCGAAATATATCCCCACCTACAAATTAGGCTTAAGATTTTTTATTGTGTTTTATCAGTTGCACGCATTTTAATTAATATCGCTCTATTTCCTTCACACATTTATGCTACAATTATTCCCCCTCTATTGTTAAAGCTTTCGTTTTGATTTTCAGATCTTTAAACTTTTCTTAATTGCAAAATAAGTATCATCAACTGCCTCAAATATCATTTGAACTCTGGAAAACATTTTTCATGCTTGTAAACTTTATGCAAATTTCCATACCACTAAAAATATTATCATTGGATTACTAAATAATACGTACACATTGCAGTATAATTAAATTCATATTCACCAATGATAACAATGTCTTGCCAAACTAATTTGACAAGGCTCCTACATTAAATGCAAATAAGAATATATCATTGTGTAGATTTAAAAATCTGTACAAAACAGTATTCTAAATTATGTAACAGTATTATAACAGTACTCTAGTCATCAGTAAATGTTGTAGAATTTTCCTTTAATCTGCCAATATATGCCTTTTGCCAATGTAATTTTCAAAGTGGTCGAAGTAGCGTTACGAATTGATACTATTATGGCCTCAATAAATTTCGGAGCATGACTACAACAAACTATTTTAATTGCTGTATATTACATTGAAACTGATATGCCTTCTGCAAAGTCATTTCCGCTCATATTCCACAACAACAAGAAAAGAAAATAAATATTTTAAAACTTTATTTTCTTCTTAGCTTTTCCCTTTACTTATTTCCTTTTCTTGAATTCATGAAATATATATTACTATTAGTTACTCCGAATTTTAATATATTTTATAAATTCAATCAGACATACCTCTCTGTTTATGAGAATATCATGGTTGAAAATTGAATTACATAAAATGTGTGTTCCAAGCAATACTTGTTCTTTGAAAAAATTTCACTCTAGGTCAGATTGTGCAATGAAAGGAAAATGATGAAACATTTCCCTCTCGGAATGAAAGCCGCTCTTATGCACGACCAAGAACAACGATTTATCAATTAAGAGTGTTCCAAAACATTCCCCACAAGCTCGAGATGCTTAATACGAAAATCATGTCTGTGTGTGGGAATCCAAGTGCAAAAAAACTGAAAATCCATTTGCAAATCCGAGCGGAAAATCCACCAACAAGGGAAGTGTGATGAGATAAAATGGAAATGTGGAGAAAAAATCCCAGCCAAGCGTCGAGTGTGTGACTTGATATTGATCAAAATCAGATATAAGAGTTTAGTCATGTTTCTGTATTAGACCCCATCTGTCTCGCCTGTGAGCCAACTAATCGAAAATTTCCTTTTCTAAATTTAAAAGGATTTATCTTTAAATTGCTAAGTGGGGAAAGGCGGGAGCTAAAAAGTGGAAAAAATCAAGTATAAACGCAGAGATACTAATATAATATTAGCTCCTGCATCACGGCATTCGGAGTCAAGATGAGCTACATCAAATAAATATGCTCGATTTTTCCCCAACCGCTGAATACATTAGCGAAGGGAACGAACGCAGAGATAAAACGAAGGGTTGCCTGCCCCATCACACATAAAAATCTTCGACAAAAATGGAATAGGTAAAAAAATCGGTAGGGTAAGACACGCACAAAAAAAAAAAAAAAAAAAAAAAAGGCGAAGACGGGCGGTTCATTTAGAAACTGAGAACAGGGAATAAGAAACAAATAAAACAAACAGAAAAAAAGGCGAATACGGAGAATAATTGGTGATTGACATTTTCGTCATCGTGAAAATAATCTGGAAAGCGTACAAGTTTTATTCATGCTTCTTATTTACACAGCCGTTTGCAAGGATTTTTTTGGATCATTTTTTTTATCTTTTTATCAACCCCTTCCCAGTTATTTTTGTTCTGAGTGGCAAAAAAAAAAAAATGAAAAAAAAACAACTAAGAATCCTATTGTCCCTAAAAAGACCCAAGGGGCCGAAATACAGAAGCAAAGCTTGTTTTCCCCGACGCTGCTTCATTTTATATTTTCAGTAATTGCGCGCGAGAGTCTTAGGACGGCTTATACAGGTTCGTGCGGAAAAGAATTAGTACCTTCTGTAAAAGAGAGGGAGAGATGCAAAACGAAAAAAAATATTAAAATTTTCTCACTTTCTTGTGGAGCAGAGGGGTTTTAACAGAAAAACCAAGCACAAAAAGATTATTCTCAAATTTTTTTCGCCATTATTTTTGTGATTTTTAGAATATTTTAATATGCTTTATGTCACAGAAAATAGTTCTGCATGAGACGAATGTTACTTAATGAAAAATTCTGTAAGGAACTTTTGTTTGTAAGAGCATTTTTAAAATTCTCTCACAAACATCAAACTAAATTTAATCCTAAAGTTGAACGAGAGTCAAACGAATACAATGAGAAGTCTTATAAATATTTTCAATGTGATAAACTATATCTGAAGAAGCATGTATTCATGACGACAACAAATGAGAAAAAATGAATATATTTTTAAAGATTACAAACTGTTCTCGTGTTAACAGATTATATTCAAATACTTTCGCGTAATATACATTGCTTATTCTTGAATGTTGCACCAAAGTGCATGTATAATATTCTAATAGACAAACGCTCAAATATTACTCCTTATTTTCTGGACCCAGATGTTAGAAAAACACATAGAGAATAACATTTATGCTTTCAACGCATTATATAATTAATTTTTAATTTTCTTTTGTACAGTCTTTTTGGTGTTCAATTTTAGCCACCTTATTGTTTATAATTTTAACGGCCTATACATTGTATTAAGTATATACGCTTACATATAATGTGCATAACGCTATCAACATCACAAATGGGAGTCAAGGAAAAAATGGGAACATTTCATCAATCCAAACCGAGCTTATTTTATGACTTTTTAAGCAATAAACAAAGGCGAGCTGCCAAGTTTGAAAAGAAACAACAAAAATACAAATTTATTCTAAAGCATATACGAAGAGAAATCGTTATAAATCGTAAATATGCGACTTTATTTTTGACATGTCGAGTCAGATACTTTACATTGAAAGCACCGTTGGTCTTATATTTTTCACTGATTGGAGAAATTCTAACATTTCCCATGATATTGACACTTCTTGCATCATTGATTGTTTCCTTTCAATTTTATACAGCGTGTCTATTCATTTTAATACACTTTGTATCATCCGTAAAGATAATTTCGCAAAATTTAGATATTGAACGTAAAGGTTCTCATTGAATAATCTCAACCCAATATTACAGTTCCGACTACGAATTTAAAAAAACCATCCTCAGTGACTGATTCAAAAAATCGTTTCCTAGTAGCATCGTTTGGTTAAAAGGTAGGCAGTGTTGTTTCGATACCACTAATGAAGAGTCAACTAAGAAATGACTGAACATGATCCGTTTCGTTGAAAGATTTTTGTAATGGAAGGAATTTGGCAAGAGCATTTGTATGTAGAGCATGTGGGTGACAGCCCATTTCCGAGAGACACCCTGAGAAACGCAGTATTAAGTGGTGCTTTGTCAGAAGAGTGGCGTCCTTTATTTACCATACTGTTCCGTCTCCCCTTCTGTCGAGAAATGGGCTGCTCCTGAGGCGAAACGCCATAGAACCCAGGGCCCATTACCGCCCCCTCTTACCCCTGCTTTCTTCCTTCCCACCCCAAATAGTGCGCGTCACAGGTAACACGATACCAAGCCGTCAGCGTGAATTTTTTTCTCTTTCCCTAAGTTGCGAACGTCGGACCTCCAATCAACGTACGCACTGCAACGTCCGCAAACATGATGGACTGCGGGCTTTATTCGATACAATTGTGCACCTTGTTAATTTACCCGAATAGCCGACAAAGAAAGAACACTTCAGCAAAAGTTTTGCTTTTTTGGATTTATGACTGTATATATATATATATTTTTTTCTTTTTCCGCAAGTGATGTAGTGCTTATTTAACATGCTACAATTGCTACTCCGTTTTAATTAGTGCACAGTTGCTCATTAGAACGAGTTTCCTTTCGTTGTGAGCTTTCTAGAAAGGTTCTTAACTTCCGACTGAAAAAAAAATGCTTTCAAGGATGTGACTTAAATTCAAATGCCGCAGTTTTTGTATCAAAATTCTTGTGGAAAGAAATCGTTATTTACTTTTTGGGGTTTCTTCTTTTGGTTAGAAAGAACGGAAGTATTCTTCTCACTTTTTTTTTCGTCTATGTGTCGAGTGAATTTTGGAAAGTTTAGCCCCCTATACTCCCTTTTAATTTTTTTTTGGTATTAATTAGAAAAATGCTCTGATTTAAACACGATACTTTGTTTTGTCACTTATTTGGGGATACTTTTTAATTTTATCGCGGTTTGAATATGTAATAAAAGGGAAACATATACATCTAACGGAATTGACAGGAGTTTGGTCGAAAAAGAATTTTGAAAGATCAAAAAAAAATATTAATGAAATATTATTTTCAAACCTTTCGTTTTAATATAAGGTTGAAGAGCTAAAAACTCTTAAATGTTTAAGTCTTAAAGCTTACGTGAATCATAAATCAAAACTACCTGAAAATCTTTTTTTATGTTTCAACGATATCGCTGCATATATTTTTTAATTTTTAGGAGCATTGCGATTGTGTGTCAGTTTTGAGAAGGCCGTAATCTACATTTTTTAGATTTCTACTAATTGATCATTTTTTAAACTGTTAATGGAATTAAGCTAATGCGAAATGTATCTTAATTAGTCTAATATTCAAAGAGTTTATTGTACACTTAGTAACCAGTGCATTTAATTCGAACCATAAATGTTGTTTTGTTACAGTCCATTTTGTAAAGCAATTTATATAAATTACATAAAACAAATCTTAAAAAAATACTGGAGAAAAGAGTTTCTACCTCATGAGTTGGCTCATGCTGATCAACTCGAATCTTTTTCTAGAGAGTATGAAAAGCAATGGGGTATCCTAATAGTATTTAATACTTAAATATGTGAATTACTTTTTCCGATAGATTTCTTTTCTAACTCTTTAAAGAAATGAATTAACCCCTCTTCGTGATTGCTCCACTGTTGTATTCCGTTCAACTTAACAGCCAACTATTCGATAGCATGTGCTACTATCCCCTTCATCCCTTTTCACTACAATGTTTAGACAACTAGCTGTGAATTGGCGTTGGCGTCTGACCAGTATAGAAAATTGGAAAATCCATTCTTTGAACGGTTTGAGAAAAAAACGGTTCAGAACTGGCAGAACTTTACCGTTTATTTTAATGCGCTTTTTTTTATCACAGAGTATAAATGTTCCATAAAAATTAGTCTATTTTCTAGGCAAGACTAAACTATAACTTTGGTCGAACATTTCAGTCCGTAAATATCCCGAATGGGGCCCTTTAATTGTTGTGTTCTTCATCATATGTTCAGTATTATATTCTTAACCTTGGAACGGTTTATTTTTCCAGTATAAGAACGCCTTTTTCAGCAATTAGTAGCAAATGTAAGTGAGATACATTGCATTTAACAAACGTATTCAAGAATTGATACTGAAGAGTCGATATGTCCTCTTATACGTACTTAAAAAAACTTTATTACGGTTTATAGTATTTATAAATCATTTTAATGTGTTTTGCATACAAAAATGCAACAGTATGAATTAAAGGTAGTCAAATATTACTTTGATTAGAGACATTATTTTTATGTCCTTTTCCGGATATACAATTATCCAATCTATACTTTATCTACTCTGTGCTCTCAAAAGAATTAAAAGGAAATAGATGTCTTTACATGGAAATAGAAATCTTTACATCTTATGTATATTTTTTAAGTTCATTTACTGCGCAGTCTAGAAATGTCTCACCAGTAACAGTTTTTAATGTATTTTCCTCTAGAATTCCATAATGTATTCGGAAGAAATAATCTTTTGATTTGTTCCTGAATAGAATTGTTCTCTAACAAGCCTATTTTTTGGATAATTTATAATTTATTAAATTTTGATATCCAGTTCCTAAAGATAATTAAAAGGATTCCTAAGGATTCCCAATTCCTAAGGATATCCAGTTTGTATCTGTTTAATCCTTACTTGGGTTGTTCCATAATTCAGTAACAGGCTATCAGTGCGATGTAATCATTTCATTATTTCAAAATCTTTTGTCGGTTGTTTGACTCTAAGCTATAGATTGAAAACCGAAAAATTTATCCTTTTAATCGTAAGTATGGTATCCCATCATAAATATGGATAGTCAAACTTTCAACAGACCCTAACAAAATATTCGATGCATTTTGGGGTGTAAATTTGCAGGTTTGCTTTTGGTGAATGGCATGTGCCAATTCTCTTTGAGCCGCAACTCTTGAAATCTATAGAAATGATCACTTTTGAGGTCATTCTAAACCTGACCGAAGCACCCATCGTACAGTAAGTACTTTGCCATTCCTGGCAATAGATACCGATTTCATCGCTGGAAGTTTTCGCAGGAGCTACGAAGCGATGGATTCAAATATTTTTCTCAGCGTGGAGATAGCTATTCCATTATGCATGAGAAAGACTGAACCGAAGGAAGACATATCTATATCCGAATATATCAATCTATATCCGTAGACGAAAATGTACCTGTATGGCTCAAGCGCTGATCTGGAAAGTGCTTTACAATTCCTAAGGATCAAATAACTCTTCCTTTCCCCCTTTTCCCTCAAGATACATAGTACGAAACCATGTAAATATACCAAACTTACGGAATGGAGAAAGATCACAGTCGCATAAAACTTTTCGAAGCCAACATATTGATTGCATTTTCGGGGCACTGATGAAACGTTGGAAAGTTCGATGAGAATCATATGTCGAGTGGTAAATGGGAAATTTTTCGGAATATATTTGTGTCAAATTACGTAAGGGCATTGTTTTTGTGATTGAGCTTATGCGAAGCTTCAAAATCACTTTATTCATAAATGCAGATTTTGAGGTGAAATCGCTATTGCAACGCTGAATATATTCATTACAAGTTCTATTGACGGTTAATTGAAACCCAGAAAAATAAAAAGATTGACTCTTTTAGCTTTGCCTCTAATGAGCGCTTGCTTAACAAAATATTTTGCCTTAGGGGACCTAATAAATATGGCACTGAGAAATCGGACGAGAAATCTTGCAAAAATTATACTGTGATATATATATATATATATATATATATATATATATATATATATATATATATATATATATATATATATATATATATATATATATAATTATAAATGATTGTATAAGTGGTATAATATACAATGTAAAAATATACAAATTTAGGATTTTATTTCATTAATATTAATATACCTGTTAATTAAAAAGAATTTAATTTAGATTACAATTAAATTACCATTCTAAATTTTAAGCTCCACTCCGCATTTACTGACAATGTCCTACGGTTTGAAACAAGGAGCTTTTGAGTGCGGAAAGTCAGGTGGATACATACAGTTGCACGTTGCCACTTGTTGCTTTTCAAACATTTTATATATTAGATTCTTAAGATATTAAACCATACACAGATTTATTTATGGCACTATCCATAGCAAAGTTTAGGGCATTTCTAAACAAAATATAATATGTTTAAAGATTTATTTCTATATTATATTGATATCTAGTAATATATTTGTTTTATTCAAGAGGTAAGGAATTTCAGTTTCAATTGAATGATGAACTGAGTTTTACATTAGAGCATCTTACAAAATACGTTCGTTTATTCCTGAATTGCTCCTAAAAAACATGCGATGACAAGACTTTAAGTAAAGGTTCATACAATTAATTATTTCGGAAAGAAACATCCCCCCTTTTTCCAAACACATGAAAATAGACTTAAAAATCCTTTTCTTTCAAATGTACTGCATTTTTGCGCCTGTATGGTATGCTATCATGAAACCGTTCAATCTTTAGGAATGGGACATACAATATTTAGGAAGAGTTTTCCTGCATTTTATTGGTCTGTTGTGTCATTTGAATGAAGAATTTAACGAATAACCGCTACATTTTTCTTATTTTTAGACGAATGTTCGTAATAGCCTTTAAATGTTTAGCGTGTAGTCATAATAAAAATAGATTCTTAAGAATTATTAATTGCTGTCTAGTAAAATATTTAAATAACTATTTACGTAGGCTTTTTTACGACGTTTGATTTAGTACATCATATCTTTTTACAAGTTCTGAAAGGGATTGAGAGTAATACCTTGTAAGAATTCAAAGTTATATTCAAATGCTATCGATAACAAGTAAGAAACAAAAAGTGAAAATCCTCTCTTTAATTAATATATTTTTTAAAGTTTTAGCATTATCTTTTTTGACATTATTAATTTAAAGAACTTATAATGAGATAACATTCATATAAATTCATGTTCTTAAGCTCATCTAATTTGATCATCTTAATAAGTTCAATTATTTGAAAAAATAAGGTTAAAAACGCTTAAAAATGTAATCCCTCTAAGAAATACTTTTCTATCAAAATTTATGTTTAATTGTACTCGCAAGAGTAAAATTCAATAGAGATTTCATGATTAGAGTAAGAAGTCAGGCTTACTTTCGTCTTGTTTAAAGTTTTTAAGAATTGCATCAATTGGGTATTGATACGAAAATAATTTACACAATAAGCAAATGTAATTTGTAACAATAAGTAAAAAATGCATTCAACCAAATCTATAATAAATAATCCTTCCATAATTACGGCCACCACTGCATTCTATGTGAAACGTCTTTTCCCTCAGCCAACCTTCAGAAAATCCTGAATGTATCGGCTTTCTGTCTTGGTGGTCCTTTCATCGGTAAATCCACGGAATAGACCATCGTTTCTTAGAAGATATGAGGAGGTAAGAAAAGAAGACTGTGACGGAGTTTTTCTTTCTCTTCTTTTTTTAACTGCCTCTCCCTCGCTTTATATCACTCTCTCTCTTTCAAAAAATAAGGCTCTCCCCAAGATAAGCAGGGATTGGCCTTTCTAAGATCGTTTTCCTACAGCACCTTTCCGGCCTGCTGGCCGTCCAAAATAGAAGTTTGCAACGATGAAGGGAAGCCACCAAGACCTCAATTTTCCTTGATCTGTCCTCTTCCAACTAAATTCAAGCCAAATGAAACTATCTCTTCTCGCATTCAGAGTTCCATTTATATTGTTCATTTATTTTTTGTCTTAGGACACAAACATGTACATGTGAGATAAATAAATCAAAACTCCCTTTTATTTACCATTTTCTTGTATTGCTCCGAAATTATTTATTTTATTATCTCACCCTAATCCCACGCATTCAGATATTTTACCTAATATTTATTTCCTGAAGGATAAATGACCATCTGCATACCAGAATTTAATATAGCATTAGCATTTCTTAACCCATCACGTGGTCCAATTCAACTACGAATTCTTCCATCTTCTTTATTAAAAGCCTGTTAGAGATTCTGCGTATTCCTACTTTCGATCTTTTCATATTTGATTATGCTGACACGTGCATGTGTCTATATTGTGCGGAGGTTATCCATTCTTGATCAATCAATCTGTGTTAACCAAATCCCTTCTCTCCACTTCTATAAGCGAAAAAACGAGCTTTTATATTAGCCTCTAATGGGGATATGGTTCTTTCAAAAGTTTATTAGATTGTTTAGGCATATGGTATAATGTCCCCTTCTTATTTAAGCTCTGCCTTTTTCCTCACACCGAACAAATACCTTGCAACGACTCATAATGGGTTTGTAAAGAACAGCATCATGTAAGTTGTTGGGCACAAAATTAGGAAAGAGAACGTAAAACGTCATTGAAAAGAAGTGTTCTAGAGTGAGATGAAGATTTTTCCTCAGCTAAAGCAAGTTAAGACATTCCCTAAAGATTGAGTAAGATAGACGAGGAAACAGTGACCAACGGTGATTTCTCAGTTCTTTTTTTCCTGAATTGGATGCGCAATTTAAATTGACGGGAATATATATCTCAAAGCAAATAAAATTTTACTCATCAGATCTATTGCTTATAAAAGTATCATTTGCGTAGAAAAGATGATAGTATTAGTCAGTAAACAAGAGGTTAGCAAATATCTTCAACAGCAAGAATAAATATAGATAATTAGATTCCTTTTGCTAAAATCATAAATAACATTATGGCCTAACCGTTAAGAATAACCTATCACGTGCTTTAGTACAAAGCAGGCATTTACTCTCTCAACTAAGTATGAATATCTAAAAAAAAAAATATTTCTAAAGGATTAACATAATATCATCACATCTTCATTTGAAGTTATGGAATGCGTAACCTTAACATTTAGATAAAATTATAAATCATAAATAATTCCATATACCAAAACTTCTTATAATTATATGCAACTAAAATATTTTTGTGATTGTGTTTGTCTTATATAATTATAGACTTTCACATTGTGAATTTATTATTCACTAAATGGGTAAATAAAAATCTATTTAAACATAATTTCTGATGATATTAATTCCTGAGATTATATAATTGTGTATAATCATGAATTGAGTCTTAAATTATACAGATTGGAGCTTATTCTTCATAATCAAGAAGATCAAGGAATTTTAAAGAGAGGAAAATAAAGTCATTCTTTATAATAAAAATTTCATTAAAATAATTTTACTCATGCTGAAATTCTTCTGAGTTTAATCATGGCATAATTAAAAAAATCCAATTTTCTTCCTCAACAAATATAAGCAAGAAATCTGATTTCATATTAAAATCCACAGAATAACTTTCAAACAAAAATACTCAAGCCTCTGTTTTGCAAACTTTTTAATCCAAGGAAGTTTTTTTACTTCAAAATTGGTTCCTCTCCCCATGGACAAAATAATGGTAAAAAATATCCAATCGAAGCGTGGGCAAATTTTTAATTTAATCTATGAAGAAACTTCCTTCCCATAACATTAGCTTCCCTTATTATCTTTCGCTTGAGAAACGTTTATAAATCATAAAAAGAAACAATTTTTTATTTGAATAAATTATATAGCGTTTCCGAATAGTGAAGCCATCTTGAAAGAATTTAATATCCTGATTAAAATGGAAAAGCTTAAGCACAGGCAATTTGGACTCATAATCTGTTATCAAAGAAACTGTCCCTTTCGCTATTTGCAAATCTAAAGAGTGAGGAAAATCATATATAGAACACCGGATAGTTTTTATAAAGTTCAAAAGCATGCAAGCTACCTTTTTATTACATTAATGTTTGGCTCAAATGTCAAATCAATCAGAAATTGATTAGTTGGTCACTTACTGTTGAAAAATATAATTACTGTTTTAATTTTCTGAACTCTTTCTAAGTAATGATTGTAACATTTTGACAATACAACAGCAAAAATATATTCCTTGCTAAAAAATAAAACATATGTAAGGTATAAAATTTGTTGAATTGGGAATGGCATGGTAAAAATTGATATATCCAAAATAAGGAGCTATATCTACCCGATAAACTTTTAAGTGCATGTTAGTTAAATCGAAAATCAATTACTAATAAGGAACAATAACTAAGATATTATATTGCAAAATAATATTAGAATAAACCTAAATCACGATTCAAATATTTCGCTTTTATATTAAAAAAAGACCTTTGTATGCTTGGAAGCATAGAACAACATAAAAATTATACACTTATTCGTTATACACAAAATGATTATACGATTATGCGAAGAGATATCTTCTTTTACCATCATAAATGCAAATTGTTGAATTTTTCCTGCACGCATGTATACCGACAATTTTGAATTTTACTATTGCCTATTTACTTTTTTACAGATGTTTAAGAAAAAACCTTTCAACAGATTAAGTTATTTCACTCATCAAGTCTGCAATCAATGGTACTTTTTTCTTTTCCTAGTGAATTTTTATGTTTTGTTGTTGCATTTCTAATTGCTAGAAATTTACTCTAAAGAACAAATATTATGGCATAGTCTATATTTTGCTCGAGACGTTTTATCTTAGATTAAATGAAGCATTCATGAAGCCTTAGGCCACAAACTCTTTTGAAAGGCGTTCAGGAAAGCATTTCTAGAAATAATTAATTTTTGCCTTTCCCTTAACTACATTCTCTTTCGCCTTTAATTGAAGAAACAGTGCATCATGAAAAAAAAAAAAGCCTGATAACCACGACTTAAGTGGCGTTTAGCGGAACAGCAATATTCGAGAGATCAAAAATTCCTTTCGTCTGCACTTTTAAAATCCCTATAATTTCCATCATTAAGTAACTTGGAAGTGCCGCATTTCAACAGACAAGGATTATGAACAAAAACGAGGATCCAATTAACTTACACTTTAGGCAATTTCGGAAAGCCCGTGCGTTGTTAATGGAGGGCATAATTTTGGACGGCTTTATTAATAGTATTTACCATCGACGCGACGCTTAAATGTCAGGAAGATTAAGAGTCAAATGCACAAACAAAACACACACATACACACTCTAATTCCCACATTCAAACAAAGACCGCATCGGCTTGCCTCCTCTAATCTTGTGGTTCTTTGGGGACCTTAAGAAACATTTCATAAGCGGTGCAGAAAGGTAATTGTCGATTTCGCGTCTTTTTTAGGGCCTTTTTCTCTTCATCCGCATTAGTTAGTCTCTTCTCTCATGAGCTCTGAGCTTTTAATTATTAGCCAAGGTTGCCGATGACGGACACATTGTTTGGAGCGTTTATTCATGTGCTCCCTTATTGTTTGTTGCTTCCAAAGAAAACATTAATTGCAATAATTCTGCCAAAGTAAATGCTTAATAATTATATAGAATTAAGATGTTATTTAAGTAAATAACACATTAAAAAGGTATTTTTCTGTAATGACCTTATCATTTCTGCATCACAAAATACGTATAACTTGATTACTAGTCGAAATTTCCAGTAGTTAAATTTGTGTTTAGTATATTCCTTTAAATCTGTCGATATTTTTAAAGATTTTTTAAATTTATAATGATTATAAGATTTTAAATGACATTTCAAGTTATAGCTAAGTTATAGACTCCACGTAACTGGGGAGATTAGGTGAGATCATATATAAGACTTAACAACGAACACCAGAGATTTTGAAAGTTAATTTTAGGAAATTTAAAGTGGCCTCATATAAATTTTATTGTGTATTTATTTTTATTTTACTTTTTTTTGGGGGGGGGGGGCTTGTAAAGGGTTGTTTGGAGGTGACGTATTTTAGCTGTGTGAATGTAAAGTGATTATAAACAAAACTTTAAAAAATCTGCCTCAAATATAGAGTTTCCCATAGTAAAACCAACTTTAAAATATTTTACAGAAATGGAGCTAATCGATATAAGTTCAATAACTATAAAGTACCCTTAAGTACCAGCAAAAAATTGAATACAATATATACCTTTATATCACAAAGAAAAGGAACAACCTTCGTCAAATTAATTTTACTAGTCAGTATAGCCCATATAAAAATTGTCAGTCACCGATGAAAAAACATCGATAAAGGCTTTTAGAAATCCTTTGCTTCCAGTGTACGACTATGCTTTGGTGAGGAGATCATAATGAAGGTGAGACCTAGAACCATGGCTGATGATATCTTCAGGGGCGCCTCTTGAGATTCGAACTCAGTGCCGAAAAACCTTAATCACTAGGCATATTTCATTTGGGAAAAATACGAATAATTCGGGTAAACCGTGGTATGGGCTTCTGGTTTAGAAGGAAAAACTATAAGGTTGAGCCACTGCATGACACGTTCTGGAAACCATAAACGTCCACTTCCATTATTTCCTCTACCATTGTGCTTTTTGCATAGAGAAAAGGAAGCGTAAAGCTTTGACAGATTAAATGATTTTATCCTTCCCAAACAGCCCTTTAAATAGTATTTCAACTTTTGTAAGGTATCATGATATATATATATATATATATATATATATATATATATATATATATATATATATATATATATATATATACCCATTACATCACGTCTTTAAATTATAATCTGAATTTACATGGCTGGAGCTAGACTCAGCCTGAAAGGGGTAAAATTAAATTTGAAGGCAGTCGGGCCGAATCGTTTATGAGAGCGACAAAAGTACATCCATTCGTTTCAGAAGAACGGCTCGGAATAATATCACCTTTCTACATCAAGCGCAAGAAGGCGAAAAAAGCATGTGGCTATTACTTGTAGGGTCAGCAAATTTTGGGGCTCGCGATGCTAGATAACCCACTCCTGAATCCGAACATATACACGTGTAGAAATGCAAAGGGATGCAATTCATGGGAAAGTCTGTGGCTTAGAGTTTTAAAGCGATAAATTAATATTATTGAGGATTGGATTTAGGAAAGGGAGTTAAAATGCTAGAATGGAGGGCATATATGTATATATATATATGTATATATATATATATATATGTATATATATATATAAATATATATATATATATATATATATATATATATATATATATATATATATATATATATATATATATACACAAGGTGAAGAAACACAACAAATAGCTTTCGTGGCCATGCGCTAAAGCAGCCATTAACCACAAAGCACGAATATATCGTTTATATAAAGTTTGCAAATACTATAGCCATATGCATGGCGCAGCCTAGCAGCTAACACAAAAAGAACAAAAACATAGGTGCATTAGCACTCAAAGATAGAAACATAGAAATATAGGTGAATGAACACCCAAAAGACAAAAAAAACAAGCAATTAGACTGTAAAAAGCCAAAAATATCAAGAAAAATACCAAGAAAATCACCAGTCTTTGCTTGGCTCATCAGCTGTGGGTAAAGCAAAGAAACATAATCAAACACAAGTGGTTTCGCCATGGTGTCATATTCAAAAATAAATATAGAATACTTAATATAAAAGTTTTTGAATATGACACCATGGCGAAACCACTTGTGTTTGATTATGTTTCTTTGCTTTACCCACGGCTGATGAGCCAAGCAAAGACTGGTGATTTTCTTGATATTTTTGCCTTTTTACAGTCTAATTGCTTGTTTTTTTGTCTTTTGGGTGTTCATTCACCTATATTTCTATATTTCTATCTTTGAGTGCTAATGCACCTATGTTTTTGTTCTTTTTGTGTTAGCTGCTAGGCTGCGCCATGCATATGGCTATAGTATTTGCAAACTTTAGCAAATATCCTCTATTAAACGATATATATATATATATATATATATATATATATATATATATATATATATATATATATATATACACATACACACACACACACACACACACACATATATATATATATACATATATACAGTGGACGCTCGTTAATTCGAACTCAAAGGTTCTCAGAAAAAAGTTCGAATTATCCGAAGTTCCAATTATCCGATGTTAAGAGAAAATATATAACTTTAAATGTGTATCACTGAAGAAGAAACTCTCCTAGTATGTATAACCCCAGAAAATATATTATACTATGTTATCTAAAGTTAAACATATTAAAAAGCAATAGAGACTTACCTTTATCATAAAATGAAGCAGAAGATATGCAGTATAAAGTAAATTTTTATTAAAAATATGAATTACACTTTGGGGAAAAACTGTAAAATGGATGTTTGGTTCTGTTTATGATGCCTACATTGTTCAGCCAGCTTCTCGATTTGAAGTAAACATTTCAATTCATTTTCAGAGGAAGGTTCCATCTGAATAAATGCTTTCAGAGTTTTAATAGAGTCCATTATGGCTTTGTCCATTATGACCGCATTAAAAATATCTTGCGGCAGATAAGTAGAGAAAAGCCCTGGGAGTTTCCTACCGAAATTAGTGCATACGTCTTCATTTACATCAGAGCTTTGGCCACATACAGTTTGATAAAAAATATTGTGCCTTGACTTAAATCGAGAAAGCCATCCATCACTGCATTTAAAATCTTCAATACCCATTCGACTTCCCAATTCATCAGCCTTCGTCAGCGCTAGAGGTCCATTTATCGGAAAATTTCGAGATCTAACATCCTGGAACCATAGCAGTAGAGCTTTTTCTAGAACTTCTTGGGACGCATTTCCCATGCGTTTCCTTCCTCTAGCAAATTTTGATTTTTCCCATGAATCTAAAATTGACTCCTTGTTTTTCAAATTAGTTGACAAGGCATTTTTTTTTAATTCCATAGTCAGCTGCTAACTTTGTTTTACATTCGCCATTCTCTACTTTCTTTAAAATTTCTACCTATGATTCCAAAGTTAGGGTTTTGTACTTTCCACGTGTAGACATCCTGAATTTTTACACGTTCACACCACACAATGAGGAAGAAAAACTAGTCCACATTAACTTGTCTGCACTGTAGTTATAACTGACGCAGCTCCCCAGAATCTGTAGTAAAGACTAGTTTTTCTGAAATTCTAAGAAAATCGATCCAAATAAAGGAAAATTTCTTTTTCCGTTTAGCACTAATAAGAAGGACAATAGCTACTAACGTTTAGCGGACATGCAATAGTCTAGGAATGCAGGCATGTGCCTCTTTACACAGAAAAGAAATTTTGACACACAAAATAATAAATGCAGTGTGTATTTTCTCCATTAAACGAGGAAAAAGAATTTTTTTTTGTCAAATTTTTAGTTCGAATTAACCGAAGTGATAAAAATTTAGTTCGAATTAATGAGATATTTTTAACATTAACTCCAATACAAGTCCTTTGGGGCCTTTGGATTAGTTCGAATTCACCGAAAGTTCGAATTAACCGAGTTCGAATTAACGAGCGTCCACTGTATATATATATACATATATATATATAT